>PVKA01014475.1:0-52354 GCA_004027165.1 Ctenomys sociabilis
ATGTGTTGGTATATAAGTTTGGATCTACCTAGGTCTTAACCATCCAGCAGAAAAGCATAAATGTATAAAAATGAAGTATACATCGTGAGCCCATAATATTAAGCTGAGCTGTAAATGGATATGGTCGACAATTTCTTTGAATAACTCCCTATGGTTGCAGAATGCTGGACTGTGTTGGATTGTGGTGTCGAGTTCAATATTATCTAATTATATTAATGATCTTGAAAATAGGAGTGTAAAAATTAAATGCAGGCTTTATTACATCTGTAAGATTCATGATGAGAAGAATAATTATAGTAGCCAAATGGCACATAAAGTGGATGAATGTGAAAGATAAAATACATAGTTTTTCAATTTTTATTTGCATAACTTGTTAAGAAATAACCCATGATTATATTGTTTTTGTAACATGGTTTACATAACACTATGAATCTCCTTGACAATTGACATGTTTTATTTTTTCAGGTCAACAATTGTGTAATGCATTCCATTTCTATCTACTCTGTAGATAAAAAAAACTATTGTCTCTTCCATTTTTATGAAGTAATAATGTCCTCCCTCTGTATCTTCATTACCATATTTGTATCTGATTACTCACTCACCATCTCCCCACACAAGGGGCACAGCTATGGAAAGGAAAAGAAAAAGAATCTACAGGGCGAGAGAAGTCCCAAGACCCAGTCCTTGTTTAAATTCATTTATTTCTCTTTGTTTGTAAAATACATTACCTACTTCATATAGGTAAGTCTGCTGAAATGGTCTCTCTCTGGACTCTAGATCGTTTGGGTGAATACACAGAGTGTAGTCCATGTGACCTTCAGTAGAGCAATTGAAAAGAAGCGATTAGAAGCATCTAAGGTTGGTCCAGATAATGTACAGGGTGGAAGGAAGAAAATGCTATAGGGCAGACTGATTGCAGCACACCCGATTGGTGAGAGCAATATGATGAATATGAAAGGGGCCACACATCCCTGAGGGCAGAGTGTGGGAGACACAAAAGCTACTAGAGGAAGAGAAAAGATGGGCGAAGATTTCCATTCATAGTTCAGCATAGTTCAGCATTGCCTTGCTGGAAGAAAGGAGAGTTTGAAATGACTTGTATCTTGTTTTTATTTTTAAAAGAGAGTATAACATGGAAAATAGTTAGAAATGATGGAGAACTTCACTAAAAATATAGTTGAAATTTGACAATTTTGTTTTATAATGTTATCTTCAAATTAGCTGATTAGAATATTAGATACAAATACTTTGCAATCTTTTCATTTATTTATTTACAATGAGAATAAAAATAGTAAAATATCAGAAATAATATTGGATTTTGTTAAATAAAATCCAATTATTGAATATTTTTCAAAGATAAGATTTAGTATAACAAGACTGTTGTTAGGAATACAACAGTTGTTATATTACACATTGTTTTCTTCAATATAGTTGCTCAGATTAGCAAAAATGGTCACAAAATTAAAAAGAAGAAAAAATTCTTCATTGATTCTTTCTTTCAGTAGGCCAGTGGAAATCAGCAGTACAATTGTCCAGGTTTTCATGATAACTTATATAATGTATGCATTTACTTCCTCTTGCATTTTGATTGCTTTTCAGAAAAGAAGATAAAGACAGGCAGAGGGTCAGCATGGTCTTCACCAGCATGCCAGGTCAAGGTATGACCCTCAGTAACTCAGTCTGTGTGCACAGCTGAGGACGATGCCAAAGAAGAAGGAACAAGTACACTTGGATTTACTTGGATTCAGTACAAAGTGATTACCAGAGGCCACTAAGAGGAACAATGAAAAGCAAAACAAACTAAAGAACTTACTTATTCTTGTTGCCATGTGTTTCATTACTAGACAGCTCTTAAATGTTTGCTGCTGTAAAATTTAGTGTCATTTATTATAAATGTTTCATAGCTACTTCAAATATAAGCACACATATTTTCTTCTTCCCTTGTGTTTTACTGAATTTCCTCTGGAAAACTTATGTATGCTTTATATAATATATGCTACTTTGTGCATTTAATGTCTATTTTTTATTAGGGACACTACTAGAAATTACTGTACTCTATTAAACCTACTAAAATGGTAAATTTTAACTGCACTTTTAAATGATCTGCTTAATTTTTTTTTCAGTTCAAATTTTAAGGTTTTCATTTTAGATCTCATGTGTACACATTGATATCACTGATATTTGAATGTCATACTGTTAGGTTTTATGAACTGAAGTTTGTGCTACAGGTTGTTCAGCAGCTAATCCATGCTGTGCCAAGTAGATATCACTAGCATTTCTCGTTGCAATTTTGATGACCAAATATCTTTTTCTGAACAAGGAGATTATGGAGCCACAGAGGAAAGAGATCGAAGTTCTATAGTGTGCCTGGGGAGAGTCACATGGAGAGAAAACTTTCTCTCATGCTCTCACAAAGAGCAATCTGGTCAAGCATTGGCCGTGACTCAACCACATGGATGACACAGACAAAGGATCAACAGAGTAAGGTACAGGACTACAAGATAAACCCTGAGGGGACTTCATTGACCTCATAAGAAACAAAAGCTACATCTTTTGTTATATAAGTCTTGTTCTATCTAGGTCTTAACCATGCAGCAGAAAAGTATCAAAATGAAGTATACATCGCTGGGCCATAATATTAAGTTGAGCTGTAAATGGCTATGGTCGACAACCTCTTTCAGTAACTCACTATTGTTGTGGAATGCTGGACTGTGTTGGATTGTGTTGTCAAGTTCAAGCACCTAAATTAGTTGAATGATAATGGAGTGCCCATCTTTGACAGGTGTAGACAAAGGAAAGGGTATAGAATGGAAGAATCATAATGTGTGTGTATGAACAGTACAGTTGGGATAGATAACGCTGTGCTTCTACATAATCCTATGAGAGGCAAGATTTGCACTAATGGTGGTTGGACAGGATATTATGTTGGCTTCTAGTACTATGGACAACCACTAGGAAAATAACAAGGTAGAAAGTATTAATTATTGAATCTTTGATGTAATTCAGGTATAAAAAATAAGATATGCAAACAGCTACACTCTCTTAATTTACTGATAAGAGCCATATGGTGTAATAATGTCTGTAAGTATAATATCATGTATGTACCTTCTATGATACCAAACATTATGAAAACAGTTTGCAATGTATTAATTTATAAAATCGATCTTGTGAATTTCTTAAAACTGTATCATTGATATTTGTATTTCAATAAAACAAAAATAAAAGAAAAATATTTCTAACAGTTTCCAGGGAAAGAAAATTCCCTTCTAAATATTCTCTTAGAAATACTGTTTTACATGGATGTTGTGAAAGTCTTGCTGCCTTAAAAATCACCATCTTAGTATTTAAGAAAATCAAATAAGCAGTGAATTTTCTTTTAATGTGTCTCACTGAAATCTGCTGAACCTGTCATAAAACACTGTACTACTTTCCTGTAAAGCAGCCCACTACTATCTCCATCTCAGAACATCCTTCCCTTAAGTAATACAAATTGTGCACTTGACCCAAACTCACAGCCAACAATACAAATCTGCATGGTATGTGGGATGATGTTTAATTGCAATCTCAGCACACAGAGGATAATACAGGAGGTTTACAAGTTTGAGACCAACTTGAAATAGTTCATGTCTTAAAGACATTGTCTGAACCAAAAAAGAAAGGAAAGAAAAAAAAGATAACTTGGGTGAAAGGTAGCTCACTGGGAAGAACCTGGTTTTGATCCTCAGTACTGGACAAAAAAAATGAAAACCAAAAGAATAAAGCAAAGGAGAAAATGAAGTCGTCATTCAGGTAAAGAAAGATGAGGAAGAAAAGAAAGAAGAGAAGGAGAAAGAGCCGAATCGATGGAAGACATATTTAGAGAACAAGCGGTATGAAAAGGAGGGAGTGGGATATTTGGAAGAGGAAATACAATTGGAGAAGGATCAGGAGAACAAAAAAATTCAATCAAAGAGATGTGTTTAAATTCTTCAATCTTTTATTATCTTAAGGTTCGCTTTTGCTAATCTGTACACATTGCTGTCTATTCTTCATTACAAGTATGCAGAGAAACAAACAATATTCTAGGTTTCTCTGAGGATGTCTGTGAATTTTGCCATGTCACACGTCACAGCCGAGTCATTTATCACACTGATAGAATGGTCATTTGATTACCTGTCCTTTGCTGCAGACATCTCAACCAAGAACTGAGATGATAGAGGAAAGGAATCTCTTCTTCCCAACGCCACTTGAATATACGTGTGTAATTGGGGCTTGACGTTGTTAATAACATTCTATTTTCTTTTGTGTTTAACTGTGTATTTAACATCTACTTAAATCTATCATCTATATTTGCCATTATCTACTCTCATTTCTATTCCAACCTGAAAAGCATCATTTAAGTCAACCTTTTGTTATGTCTACTGACAAGCACCATTCAGACTGTTTCCTGAAAATAATCTTAGTGCAAATTTATCTGTCAAATGTTTTTCATTTTTGAATTATACTTGACATAGAGAATTTACAATGTAGAAAATATTTGTATTTTACTGTTGTCTAATGTTCTCATCTTACATAGGCATGTTAACTTCTTGCTTAGTAAATTCTCAATAATGTGATACCTTAGGTATGCTATAGGGGTTCTGTGGATTTCTCCACTTTTTTTTACAAGGTCCAAGGTCATATTTTGCTCCAAGGTCAAATCCAGCACATCCTGCTCCACTGTGACAGGACATCTTATTTTCTTATCCTGTTTTTTAAACAATTCTGAAATTTATGGTTTTGAATAATTACATATACTGAATTCTATATGTAGGGTATTTTGAGGTTGGGCTGTTCTGATATTTCCTTCAATATCAGACTGAAGTTATTATTTTTCCAGAAAAGTGTTGTGTGTTTTTTTCAGTACCACTTCGAAGAGTATTAGCACACAAAATCTCCCCTTTCACAATGCCTTGGCAGCAGGACCTTCTTTCAATTTCCCCTATTTTAAACATCAAAGTATTATTTATAGTATATATTTTCCTTTTTCTGTATGTCATGTAAATGAATGACAAGGCATCACATTTTCTTCATCTTCATTCACTCAAGATATACACATGTACTATAATAAGCCTAGCCTTATTTAAAATGAATTACAGATTTATACTTAGGATTTTTAGTGTTTTATTGTATACAATATCAAGGATAGAGTGTTTCTATTTTCAGTTTATGCATTAAAATGATACAATGTTATCATCAACGCATCAATGTTATTGGATTCAGATTTGCCAACCAGAATGGCAAAGCACATGTCTGGGTATGTTTCTACAAATGTGCTCATGCAGGTGGTGACCAAAGGGGAAAAGCTCACTCTGGTGTTGGATGGCTTAATGTAACAGGCTTGCAGTTTACATGCAGTGAGGGAGAAAGTGTGAAAGCAAGTTTTCACTTTTCAAGCTTCACTCTACTTGCACGGTGCTGTGGTTTCTGCTGATGTAGCAGCCTTGAATCTCCGTTGCCTCCTCAAGCCCTCCTTCCCATGACTTGCAGTTCCTGGCCTGATGAGTGACTGGAAAATCCTGCTCACTGGTACGGAGATGGCAGTGTCCATTTTGCTGCCTCTGAGGTAGTAGGCTGCCTTGGGAAGACACATATTCCATTTCACATCTGTATCTACTAAAACTTACCATTTCTTTTTCTTTTTATCTACAGTAACATGTTTCCAGCCTGTATCATGCCTCTTCAAATAAGTTATTTCTTATGCCTGCTAGCAATTACCTTTTATATTTGTTTATTTTCCATGCATTACTATGTCTTTATCTCATAAATATTTAAATTTGAGATCCTTTTGTTATGGTACAAAATTTAGAATGAATGCAATATATATACTCTTTTCTAAAATGGACAATGCTCCCTATAAAATCTATTCCCTGTATCATATAGAATAAAAATATGCACATATGTTTATGTATCCCTTTACATCCTGCATTAATTTTATCAATTTATATCATATTTATCTATATAGAATTAGATACAAAAAGTGTTTGTCAGAAAAATAAAATGATAATAAATTTACAATTCATTTATTGAGTCAAGGATAGGCTATTTTTATGAGTCTTACATTGTAAAATTTGTACCTTCTGACTGCATAGATAGAACAGTGTAAAATTTTGATAGAAATTTGTAATGTGCATTCTGCTGATTATTTGAATTTGATAGTTCTGTGGTAAAAGAAATTAAGTCAGAATGTACACCATTACTATGAATTGTTTTAGAAAAATAAGATATGAAGTAATTGCAAATAGCAATACTGAACATAGGAAAATGGTGATCTATAAGATGACATTTTAATATTCTAGACAGGTATTCTAGACATAGTACCACTGTATAGCGTCTGCAGGGAATGAGAAAGCAATGGTGGAGGAACAAAGGCATTCTTCACATTGAGTTTCTCACGCTTTGCAGGACGATGATGCTGGATACTGAACTTCTATATTCTGAGATGTACATCATGCCAGATGAGGGATTTGCCTACCCCAGTGACAGAGACCCTGTAACCCCTGTGCTGGTGCCATTGAGCTTTCAAATTCTACTTCAGTGCATGCATCCAAAGTTACTATGTAAAAAGTGATTTTTCCTGATGCCTTTCTCAAGCATGGCAGTGCAGGATGCCTTAGGCCCATCCTTACTGCCCAGTTTTTTATCTAGGTCTACAGTCAAGTTCAACTCACTGAAGATGGGAAAACACATGCAGATCAGTGCTGAATTTCTTCGCATGGGACTATCAAGCAGAGATTATGCTGAAGAAGTTAATAGCGCCCTCTTCAGCTTATTTCACTAATGAAATATGGATAGAAAATCACTGTCTGTGAGTGAGATGGAGATACTACATTCCATTGTTTACCATTGATGAAGATTTTCAGAAAGTCAGGGAGATGGAAATTCTGAATGGGTTTTGCCAGTATCGTATTCCTCATTGCTAGGGTAAAGAAAATGTCACCTTCACTAATTCTTTAGGGATCAGATTTCTGAAGGAGACATCAGCATCCTTGAAGAGCTGGGCATTTCTCTCCTGATTTTCAGCTCTTACATTCAGGAGCACAAATATTCTATTCCCCTTTTCAGTACAATGAGTATAACAGATCCACAGTAGGTTGGGCTATAACGAACACTCTGCTGCCAAGGAAATGTGGATGAGCTTATGTACTGGACAGCAGGAGAAAAAACAATGACAGAACCATGTGAATCATAGATACCTTTAACACTGATGAAACAGCTGTAGTATCCCAGAAGTTAAATACAGAAGAGGCCTACTAAACTTGGAACAGAATCACTTCTGTAGCAAATATTTGAGGAGAAATGAACAAAAATCAAAGAATGTCCTAAAAACAGAGATAAAAAGCTATTCACGAGTTCCAAGTTTTGACAGACTTTCCATACCCAAATCACCTTGAAAGAAAAATTGGTGAGCTACCCTCCAAGGAGGAGCACAGTGACTAACAAATGTTGCACAGTTAATCTGTCTCCCAAATTTCCAAGAAGTGAACTATGAAATTGACCTAATTACATGTACTTTGGGAAAAGGTTATGGACATTTCAGGAGAATGTCTAAAGCAGTGTGAAGCCGGGCATGGTGGTGCAGGCCTGTAATCCCAGCACTCAGGAGGCTGAGGCAGGAGGATTGTTGTGAGTTCGAGACCAGCCTGAGCTACAAAGTGAGCTTAAGGCCAGCCTCAACTGCATAGTGAGACCCTGTCTCAAAAAGACAAAAAGACAACAAAAAAAAAAAAAAAAAAAAAAAAAAAAAAAAAAAAAAAAAAAAAAAAAAAAAAAAAAAAAAAAAGAAAAAAGGAAAAAAAAAAAAGTACGTGATTCCACTAGACCAGGAAGATTACTGTGGTCTTCTAATAAGAGAAACGTGCCACAGAGGAGTGAAAGTCACGTGAGTATTTTTCAATGGACAGATTCCATTTGGTCCATAACTCTTGATCCTCTTTGTGATAATTTTTCAAGGTAAATGACACATACTTGGAATAGAAATACATAGAACTTCTTCCTACTTCCACCCACCAAAAATAAGAAAAGATAATACATAGAATTAAGAGGATAGTGCACTTGTTCTGTAACCTGAGCAATACAGGATTTTATGATGGCAGTTCAAAACAAAACTCATGACAGTGTGCTTTCCCTGGAAAAATAGTTAATGGAACAATACCATATTCATAGAACTATTACAGATATATTTGCAACTATGAGTAGTAAAAAATACAATAGTTGTAAATCATGGCATGACTTTTGAAATACCATACTGAGCGTTGACTAAAGACAGTTACACCTTGAATTGCTTCAGTGAGTTACTGTGAACACTCAGCTGGCAAGCCTAGCATGCACAGCATGCAGTTTTACAGCGACATTTAATGGGTGCATCAGGCCTCCAGAGTTGCATCACATATCACTTCGCTGTGATCTTGATCTTCTTTCTCTAACACATGGAGAAAACATAAAGTTTCTGGTATGATTGATTTTTTATTAAGTAGACCATGTGAAAAATGTTTAGGAACCACTGTGGAATTGTAGGTAATACATTGTTCTAGCATGGTAACAATCCAAACTAAAATGCAAAGCCTCTCAGGGCAATGAAATTTCTAGTACAGTTTCATAGTGCATAAGTAAATGTATAAGGAGGTAGTCTTCATAAGCGAAAGACAGTTTCTTTGGAGCAGGCTACATTGACAAATGATCCGTAGTGGACTTAGTTGAGATTTAGATGCAACCCTTTGCTAGCTTGGGCAGTTACTCCAGCTAATTCTTTGAGTAAAGCTGACAGCAGCTATCTCCTTGTGGATCTTGAATCCAGGAAAAGCTCCTAAACAGATCCACTGCTTTGCCATTTTATGCTGTGCAGTCCAATATTTCCAAGACAAGTTGAGATTTCAGAACATGTAGCAATGCAGCTTGGTGCTCCAGGAAGGCTCACATGTGGAACTGAGTGAAGTCCTTAGGGTTTTGGAGCAAGTCCTTGCCATCACCCAAGCTCTGTTCCGCTTGGTAAACAGCTGCTGTGACTTAGCATAGATGAGCACTTCATGAGGCGTCATATTCTCAGGCAATGTGTAATGCCCCTCAAAAACGGGATATTTTCTGACTGACATCATAGTACAAATACACTGTTTGAGAATCATTGTTGGAAGTGGGACACAGGTGTTTATATTTGCAAATGCCCATAAAGCACAAGAAGGATGCAGGAAGATGTGCCACAGAGGTCATCGTTGCTAGTTAAGTGCATTTCTCTGTCTCTCAGCAAGCATGTACTGGATCCTGATGTTTATCCTCCTTTATATTGATGCTGTTCATGAAATGAAGACCAGGCCTTCAAATTCTCGGTACACTATTAGGAGAGAACCCACATATAGACAGCTATGCACTGCCACCCTTTCCAAGAAGTCACTGAATGGTCCTGTGGAAGGACAGATTCTCAGTGAGCAGAAAGCTAGGCAGTTACTATGTTGCACAGTTTGCCTGAGAATAAAACAATGAAATAGAGCTTTTCATGCACCATAGTCCATAATTTGGCAAGGATATGAGAGTCTTGTAGGAAACAGCATAATTGGTGACAAACTCTTCATGAGGAAACAAATGTGTAGTGTTTCCCAGAGTGCTGGATTTCAAGGTTACCATGTGCTAGTTCAGTGCCTATGATCTCATTACTTCAGGAGAAGGGAGATTTGAGAACCTCATGTACATCAGGGCCCTTGATGAAAGTGGCAACATGATCTTTATGCAGCCACTCCTGTCACTGCCCAGTGAATTCCAGGTGCAACGGATACTCATGCCAGAGGTGGATGCTGCGAGTGGGTTCAGTCAAATTACTTTCAGGCGCTCAGACTGACCTGGTCAGAACTCAAACAGCCAGCAGGAAAAGACATTAGCTAGAACTTCCAGTGGTGGCATTCTCTGTGAGATAAGCCTGCACCCTCATGGGAGGTTGATGATATTATCATTGTTCACCATTGGAATCAGCAGCACTTTTCCTTACAGGAACAGACACACATTCTCAGTATGGATGTGCCTTCCCTGAATATAATGCTTCTTCTAAAATGAACACCTAGGGACTTATAAATTTCTTTCTCCACCATCATGTGTTCTATACATCATTTCTTCTGATTGAGGGAAACAGTCTTTGGTTCTAACATGTTCCGCTACATCCAGTTTCCACAGTATAGATGGAAAGATAAAAGTACTTTTTAAAGATGCATTTGAAATTTTTGTGACTATGTCTCAATACTTTTGAAGCCTAGAACACAGCTCTTCAGCATGCTGTTTATACTCTTCAATAGTATCAAATGTCCAGTACAGTTATTTTCATACCCTAACATGTGCCCCAGGAAACTCTGTGAGGAAACTGGAAAGATAGTGATGTCTTACCTGTAGGAACTCACGTAAAATATTTACCTGCTACCATTACAATTTGCACTCAACCTGAGTGTTAGGTACAAATTACTTTTAAAAAAGCCTTTTGTTGGGAGAAATATACTCATCATATATAACTCTAATTTCTGAAATTTCCTTCCAGAATTTGGGACCCTCACACTTCTCAGTGAATATCTACATAAATCAATGGTGGTCCATATGGTGACTGGTATAGACAACCATGGATACCTGGGACTAATTCTGCACAACTGATATAACAAGGGGTAAGCTTGGAGTGCAGGAATTTGTTTAGAACAACTCTTCTTAGTGTTATATCTTGTTATAGTCAATACTAAGTTACAACAAGCCAATCCAGGCAGGAAGATTGTTTGCTTGACTCTTCAAGAAACAAGAGGTTGATCATCCCTGTCACCAAAGTACCAAGATCTGCTTGCTTTCTCTCTCTCTCTGCATATATATATATATATATATATATATATATATATAAAATTTGTTTCCTTTGTATTACAATAATATGCAACATAACAATTGACCTATATAGTATCTATAAGTCATATCTAATTGTTACAAAATGTGTACTTTATTGTTAGGGATGTCATGAGAAGTTTAATAACATTCCCTCATATTATAAAAAAGGAGCTGTGTGTTCCCAGTTCTCTGCAACAGAGGTTCAATATGATAGTTGGAAATACAAATTGCTACTGTCTCATTAGGAAGTTTGGTATAGTTTAAATGTAATTTGTCATGAAGTTGATGTAGTTGATCTCTGATCATTAATCATAGTATGTCAGACTGGTGAAATAGCTCAGCAGATTAAAGTGCCTGCTTACGTAGGTGCAGGGGCCAGGATTTGCTCCCTAGCAAGCTGTGCTTGGCCCTGCCCCCAAGGTACACTGAGAAGGCATTGGAGATTGGGCTTGGTGGCACACACCTGTAATCACAGTTCTTTGGGAGCTTGAAAACAGGTATACCGAAACATTATGAAAGCAGTTTGCAATGTATTAATTTATGAAATCCATCTTGTCAAGGTATCTTAAAACTGTTTCATTGATATTTGTACTTCAATAAAACAAAAGTAAAATAAAAAAAAAAAAAGAAAACAGGCAGCTCACTATGACTCTTCTCTATGCAGTGAAACCCTGTAGACCCTTACTAAAATACAACAAAAGAAAGAAGAAAGAAAGAAAGAAAGAAAGAAAGAAAGAAAGAAAGAAAGAAAGAAAGAAAGAAAGAAAGAAAGAAAGAGAACAAGAAAATGAGAAAAAAAATCATGGTATGTATCTTGAGTGGATTGTGAAATGTTCAGCAGATTAGTAAAGCCCACTTTTGCATATGCCTCCAAGGTATTTCCAGATATACTTGGAATGTTCTGCACCCAGATGAACTGACAAGATTCCCCAGTTAATGTCCAATGGGACTGTAGTCTGTGGGGAATAAAAGGGGAAGAAAGACTGGGTCTTCTGCACTGGATGGGAGTTGCACTTCTTGAGCCTGCAATCTCACCCTCATGATATTGCAGCATTTGGACCGGGGTCCTGGAATTGTTCCTTTGCTACCTCTTGTTCTGAAATTTATGCCTTGTTCTGCTGAGCATACCCTGGGCACCCCAGCTCTCTAGCCCTGACAGCCATTGTGGACTCTGCTGCTTCTGAACTGTAAGCCTACCTAACATACCTCCGTGTATAGTTGTACATATATGTGTACGAAATGTACAGAATGTTCTGTGTTCTTCTAGAGACTCGTAATTTGTAAAGTTTTATAATTTTCTTGATAATATTGATTGACTCACAGATATCAACTGTGACACAACTAACATGATCATAGTTCTAAGTTTTATAACAGGTATGATTTTCTGCTTTTATTAGTTCACTATTTATTTACTTTATTACAATCAAGTAAAGGCAATATTCTGTGATCTATCTTACTTATGAATATTTGTCATTACCTTAAAACTGTCCTCTTTTACAGAAAATATATTTGCTTCATATTTTAATATTTTGGCAGATTATGTTATCATGGAGTAAGTTTGTATAAATATATCCATCTTTTCTTTCATGTAACCTGATAAAGATAGGTTTCACTACCAAGTTATTGCATAGACATGAGTCTAACAAAACAAATATATTTTTCCAATAAAGCATGTTACATTTAATAAATAAATAATAACTGAACAATAAATGACTTTGTTATAGCAAAATTATTTTTGACAATATCTAATAAACAGATATACTATAGGAAGTTGTGCCTGGGTAATAAATTTAGAGATAACATTTCCACATTAAAAACTTTGTTTCTCAGTCAGACTTCTTTCCATGTATGTAAATTTGTAGCAGTACAGGAAGACAGGCATGGCAGTGTCAGAAAATGTATAACAGATGACCTGTTACAATATCAAATATATTTTTCTGTGCAAATCAGTATCATTTACTCATACCTACAAAAGACACTGATTTCCACAGACTTGCAACTCTGCTCCTGTGCTGATCAATATAGGAAACACTGAATGAATGTTACCTCTGAGGACCTCAGGTGCCCTCATCTATGGCTGCGAATTTCCTCTTTTGATAGGTAGTGTCCATGATAATTAAATTTTTCAAGTTATCTTTTGGAAGTAGGTGCAGTACTTTGTCTAATTTTCTGTTAGATAACAACAAAGGAAGTTTGGGTAGCTGAATGGTTAAATGGATGAATGTGTGAATGGATAACTGTTCAAATGTGCATGGATAACAGTATAGCTGGGGAGATCAAATCAGGAGTGAATTTATCAAGAATAAGACAATGTATAAACATACACAACTACAGAGATCCATATAACTATAGGAACATATAAAGATAGATACATAGATGGACATATAGATAATAGACAGACAGACAGGCAGGCAGGCAAAAAGAATTTAATTAAAAAAAAAAAACTATAGAAAGCTTCCCAGTATTTCCACTGATCTTTTATACTTAATTAGCAAATGCCTTCAAGGTTCTGAAACAGAATAAGAAAGTGAATTCCAAGTCACCAGAAAGTGTGGACCTCAAATTACTTAGCACAAAGCAACCATTGAGCATGAGTACTTGTGAAGAAAACACCTGAAAATATGTTAAGGTAATCTAAATAACTCATTGTGACTAAACCATGACATTTTGCTTCCCTTGAAAGCTTTCGTTCCCAAGTGCCCCATGATCCCCTCTCCAACACACCATTTTCTTTTGCAATACGTTACATGGAAATGAAGAACTCTGTTTGAAATTTACATCCAAATTCTGACAGGTTACATGTTTGAAGTTTTAAATCAATATAAGATATACCTCTAATCATTTGCAAATTTCACTTTGTTAAGAACAATTCACTAACATAATTAAAAATATTCTTGCAATATATTTCTTTTGTAGATTTAAAAAATAATTTGTTTCACCCTTTAAAACAGCCATTTTATTTTTTATTAATTTTATTGAGAATTAAATAGCAATGAGACATTTTCAAAACATGTTAGTAGGACAGTTACTATAACTATTATATTTCATAGTGTTGTCTTCATACTAGATATTCATAGTACAAAATGCAGACGTATCTTTTCTAAACACTATTATTATGGAATGCTGGACTATATTGTACTACTTTGCTGAATTCATGCACCTGCAATATTTGAATGTCTAGTGAATACAAACCTAACAAAACAGGAGGATATAAATGAAGGACCATTTTGTAGTGAAAAAAGGTATATGTATATATGAAATAGTTAACCTGCATACACAGCTATTTTCTCTTAGTTTTGTTCTCTTAGTTCAATGAGAAGAAAGTTTTGCCTTTCACTTTTTATACTAGATGGTCATTAAATAATTTAATGCTTAGCCGGGCATGGTGGCGCATGCCTGTAATCCCAGCACTAGGGAGGCTGAGGCAGGAGGATTGTTGTGAGTTCGAGACCAGCCTGAGCTACAAAGTGAGCTTAAGGCCAGCCTGAACTGCACAGTGAGACCCTGTCTCAAAAAAGACAAAAAAAAAAAATAAAATAAATAAATAAATACATAATTTAATGCTTTCTAGAGATGAGTTGTATAATTAAGGATGGAGAAATATTAAATTCTTAAAACTTGAACATAAAACCTGAAGTAAATTTTACATCAAATACAAGCTGTATTCTAATTTATTTATGAAAACATTTTACATGACTTCTAATGCCAAAATAGAGGCAAAATAACAGTTTCAAAGCAGGTTATTTGATTTATGTGCAAAAAATAGCATGGCAAATTTAATAGCATTTGACCTGCTATTCACTTACATGAAAAGCTGGTCACAAGTGCCACACTTAATATTGATCCAGCAGTTCAAGTGTAGCAAGAAAAGGAAGTTTTCTTTGTCAGGGCACACAAAACCATGCTTAGTGAGTGTCTCCATGGTTTTATTTATTTATTGACACAGTTTGATAAAGGGAAAGGTCTGGCAGAGATGACATAGAACATGAAGAAGGTAATGACATCCATAGGGGAAAAATTGAGCAAACATAATTTTTGCATTAAATACTTTGGTTTTTGTAAATATTTCAGTACCCTGTCTTTAAGAAACAGGGGCTCCAAAAGCAAAACAAGCTTAAAACGCATTGCACTGAGAAATGGCATTCTCTGTTCTCCTGTAAGCCAGAGGAGCCGTGCAAATACACAGGATCATGCTCACTTTTTCTCTTTTAATTTCTATCTAAAAAGTGTGTATCACATAGAAAATTTAATGGTAGTTATTAATGTCATTTCGTATGGCAGATTTTCTTACTCATACATTAGAAAGTGAAGGGATATTTTACTGTATTCATTTATCTACAACTCAATTCCTTTTTCTTAATGATTCAGATTTTCTTTGTCTAAGGTAAACAGAAATTCTGATTATAATTGTACATAATCTTGTATGAGTTTTTAAGATTAACAAATTCCATGAATCACCACCCATAATAGTTAGGTTTTAAAGTTAGCAGTCAGGGTGAGCAGATTGCTCAGTGGGTTAACCTCCTGCTTAGTCAAGCACAGTGAGCAGAGCTTTATCCCTGGCAGCACATGCTGTACTGGCCACTGATTATTATAAAAATAATAAAATAAAATCAGCACTAATTACTGTACCTTGGTTAGAAGATCAGCACTCAAAAATTCCAAGTTTTATGTAAGATCTTTGGCAATGTAGGCACTCAGTAATAAATATGCTGGCTAAAATAAATACCATAGGAGGAAAGGTCTTGTTTTTCTTTTTAACTTACATCATCTATGCACATAATTTCAGAGTCAATACAGCTGAACTGACATGTAAAAAGCTACTTTCAAAAACTACACTAAATTTAGGGAATATGATCCTTAATTTGCTTATTATTCAGAGTACAGAATAATTGTAAATTAATCACTATCTTATATGCTTGAGCTGAGTGGGAATAAGGCCTATTTTTTGTGTTTACTGCATCAAACACAAAATATGCACAAATGTTTATGTGCTTGCCTATTTGCATGCCTTCAAAACATTTCCAAATCTGAGATCAAAAGTGATATCAATTAGCTAACTGTGCACATCCATGAGTTTTAGGTTTCTGTATTTCAAAATTGTTATTTCAACTAGCCACACTGAATGAGGAAATTGCTATTATATATGAAACTAATTCAAAGTATCAACAGATAGAGATTAAACTAAGGTTTATAATAGATGTTTTCAATGTTTCTAGAAGACATCTAACCAAAACTTGTTTCCGTTTTTCTCCATCTATATATCTATCATTTTAATTTCATCTGATTAATCAAAATGTATTTCTAGCTTATATACAGAGGTATATAGTTTAAATCTTAAGTCATTTTTGGATTTCAGAGAAGATGGCTGCATCTCTGTAAGGGGAAGATGGCTATGTTTGTTTTCTTACCCAATATAAAGTTTGGGAATGGAAGCAAAAAGTTAAGAAAATCTTTGCTGATGAACTAAGTTGTTTGCAAATGGAAGGTTTTGCAAACTGAGGTACTACTGCAGGTTCTTGAATATGAGTAACAATGAACCATTTAATGCTTGAAACTCTGGGTGTCATGAGAGATATACGGGACTTGGTAGAGGGAAGAGAACGTAAGATCAAATATGCTTGTGAAGATTTTAAAGGTTTGTAACCAACATCTGCAGTTGGACCAGGGTCGGCCAGTCGGACTCTACTCATGTGCTTCTTGTCCTGATCACTACCATGGATGGCCAGGGGAAAGGTACGTGCACCAGCCATGGGATCTTGGCTTAACCACAGTCCTGGTGAGTTAGTGTGAGCACACAGCTGAAACAGAGGGCCCAGGTTTGTCTGGTTTAAGGTGAATCATCCCAATGTTTCTGTAAAAGGCAGCTGCACAGGGCACAAGAGAACATTTCAGAGACCCTCAGTGGTAGAATGTTGCCAGGCTTGAAGATTTGGCTATAGCTGTAATGTTATTATTGTTATCTATTAGGTACAGCACTGAGGGCCTTTCAACATTCTTTATCCCAGAATAGATCCTAGCACAAGACATGCTTTAGCTCAAAGCCAGCAAGGTGAGTGTGAGGAATCCTCGACTAGAATAGGACCACAGAGTTATTGGTTCCAATCTTCAGCACACCAAGAAGCAGAAACTAACATTTTCTGGTTCTCAGGTCTATTATATGAACTGTGCAACTTTAGACAACCTAAACGAACTTTCATTAGGCAGATGTGTAGCTCATTGTGCTTGTCAGCTTGTCCAAGTGCCATGGCTTTCCAGAAGGAAAAACAAGACTGTGTAAAGTAATTTATTTACTGTACAAGTGACACTTGTCAGAAAAGTGTGAATCATCCATAAAACATTTTTAATCTAAGGAATAATTTCTTTTTCTTTTTTTCTATAACAAATTGGTAAAACTGTATGTCAGGTGTGTAAAATTCTGAGCTGATTGTTGAAGAGCACTCACCAACAATGTCTGCTGTAAGCTGCAAGATTAGTTTCCCAATCTCAAAATCAACTTTTGGTTAGAAATTTACATAAAAACGAATATTAAGCTCACTTATATTTTTAGAGCATGCATAAGTCTTAATTCTTAGACTGACTACAATGTTGGAAATATAAAAGTACATAGTATAAAGGATTTCTGTTATTTTAGTTGCACAACATTCAAATTTATTTCATAGTAAATACATTCATGTACATTTATTTAGGATTTTGCTTAGGAATTAGTCACATATCAATTTTAATATTTTCTTAGTTTTATGTTACTGATTTCAACTTGCATTATGTGTATTATGTGGAACTCAATTTTTGGTTATTACATTTTCACATCAGATATTCCTTTTAACAGTGTCAGAGAAGTTAGAAGTGTATTCTATTTTGAAGCAGCCTTTTGTCACTTCTGAGAATAAAAGTTATTAATGTGCTAATGCTCCCCACCTTTACATCTGCTGATATGACCAGGCAATGGAACCAACTCTGAGCACTGTCACAGATCTTGGGTAAAAATCACACTTCGTTGGCCCCTGGGATCCAACACCTGCAGAAGAGAGCTGTGCTCCCCAGTGAACAGTAAATGCTGTGCACATATAGAGCCCTGGGGCTGTTCGCTGGGTCCCTGCTGCACAGATGTGGCCTAAAACATACACGTGGCGCAGTGTGACAAAGTGAGGTACGGGGACCAAGGCCTTAGTGTGCTGCTCGGATCCACAGTAATAACAGGAGTTGGAGGATGCCAGCTACCACCTGATCCATCTGTGTGTATTTGGTGCTGTTTAAAATGAAGCTTATTTTCTCTCCTATGGTAAATGTGAAGATCAAGTTAAAAAATCTTAAAACTCTGGCAACATGAAGCAAATATATGGAGTTAGTATAGTGAGATAAAAATTCCCATCCATGCCAACATTTATGTAAGTTTTACTTTATACTCAGTAGTAGCAATCTCATATATTCCCCTAACAATCACAAAAATAAATCCAAAAGATAAACTTTAGTGTACTTCTCTACTCAGTGTGCAAATATCACAGTGATTTAACAAATACATGTACAGAGTTAATCAGGGTGGAAATTGCAAAGATTAATTGCTATTTTCAAAAAATCTAATGGAAATTATAAGTACAGACGTCGCAGCCCTTCTTATATACTTTCCTGTTCTTCCCTCCTTCCTTTTTTCCCTGTCCTTTCTCTTATCTACATTAAGGCCTGTAATGCCTGACAGTGGAAAATCTGCAAAAGTTCACACCAAATCAAACAATGTTGTGAGATGACCTAAGCGACTAGCATGATTTTCCCAGGTGTGAAAAATAAGGAGCACTTAAAAGAGCAATATGAAAAAGTAGGAAGTTCCTCACATTTTGATTATGTATCTGTGGAAGTGTAATTCTCTACTGAAAAACTGCTGGTGGTGACATACCTGCCCCATTCCAGGATGGAGAACTAAATCAGTGGGCTGGAAGTGATCAGGGTACCCAGAGAGCTAACACATTATCTAGCAAGTGTGCGTCTTATTCCTAACCAGGGTCGCTTTTAACGCTGCTGCTGCTGTCAAACCTGCTCCTGTGGAAGCATGTGGCCCCCTCACGTACTTTTTCCGATGACACTGAAATGTTTCCTCCATGGAATGTGTCCACCTCGCAGCTGTTAAAACCCACAGCACTTCTGTCTTACTACCTCCACAGCCTGGCTTCTCGCCTGTACAAGAACTTTGTAAGTAGCTCTCTGTTCCAGCATTCTCAGGAGGAGCCACCACAATAATGATGGGTAAGGAGTATCATTTATACATGCTAACATCATAATTCAAGTTTGTAATACTTGATTAATGGATGATAGAAATAATGGAACCAATAAAGCATGGCTCAAAGTGAAAAAGGAAATGTTCATAGGTATCTATGACAAAAGTGTGATAAATTCTTAATAAAAACTTTACTTACCTCACTTTAACTGTAAATTTGTAGATTCCCTTTCACTGGAGCTTAGAAAGCCTTCTGTTTTCTTCCTCCTGTCTGCAGAGCCTAGACATGGGATTTATTCCCTGAGACACTGCAGATGTGCTAACATTGGAAACAGCTTAGCAGTGAATTGGGGTAGACTAAACAGATTCAACTACACTGATTTCTCATTTGATGCATGTATTTTCCTAATTTGGTGCTCCTACTTTAAAATCTATTACACATGGGTTTGAGGCAGTAACACTAAGTAAAATGATCTCAAATTTTATTCCCAAACATTGCTCAATGGATTTCCCTTTGGTTCCAGGATATCTTGTACCCACAAGAGCACGACTTCTATTTTCTATATATGAAAAGTTGCCACACTGCCTCCATCCCAGTCCCAAATAACAAGGAGAGCGCCTTGATGATAAACGTGAGTCCATGCCCAGCATGACCAGCACCAGGAGCGAGTGCCTAGCTTTGCTGTCCTGTAGGCTGTGAGGGACTCTGTGTCCCTGGTGACAGAAGTCCAACCCAGAGAAAATCAGAGTGAGAAGGGCACCTGAGAATAGGCACACTGTACCTGGAAGACCCATGGCTGAATATCTGCTGTGCGAAACTATAAGTGAAAAATGCACATGGTTGTATATTAACCCACACTCTGCACATAGGATTTTGTGTAAGACAGTAATCACCCTGCCTCTTGCTTGGTGGTGCCTACAATCATGACTCTGACTTTCCTGAACCTTTTCTCCTGCACTCCTCTCGCACACCTCTGCTTCTGCTTCAGTTCCTCTAATGTCCACATTTTCACCATGAACTTGCTCCCAGGCCTGCCTGTATCTTCCTGGAAAGTCACCCGATATGCCTGTCCTGCTTAATGTCACTCACAGGAGTGACACTGACTCCTGTTCTAATGCAAACAGAGAGGGTGTATCAAACCTGAAGTATTTAAAAAAATTCAGATTATCTTTGTATACCTTTACTTTCTTGATTTTCTGCCAACACATGATGTTAAAATGATTGTAATAAGAATTTTGGAAATCAGAGGGAAAACAAAATGGTACAATTGTTAGTAATTAAAAATCCTGTTAGAACGTATACTCCTTCAAATCAACCACTTTTATGTTTTTACATGTTTTCCTGTGGCAATATTTAGTTCAGTGCTTGATATTTGAATTTTCAGAACGTCTAAGTCCTACAGAGAAATTTTCACATAGCCAGGACGTCATAGCAGTTCTAAGTCAGCCTCTCTGAGAGGTCTCATGCAACTAACCTGGTTGTGTCTCACTGCTCCTGTGGCATACCCCACCCTGGATGCTTAGGAGAAGGAATTGATCATCCTAATGATCCGCTTGTTGCTCTCCTGGAAAGACCCTCTGAAACACCTCGTGGCTGAAGCAGCTCGCCTGCCAAATGCTCCCTCGCATTTCATGGACACAATTGAGTTGATTCAGTATGAAATGCCCCAAATTCTAGAAGCCCTGATGTGGACTGTCGGAATGGTGAGTGGCTTCATCATGTCCACTTTGTTTTGCACTGTGGGATTTTGTTTTGAAGTGCAGCAGTATTTCCGGCTTGCAGGAATGGAATTTGGGTTTAATGGTGCACCTTCCATTCTGTTTCTACAAAGAGCAGGATCCTTAGGCAGCAGTGTAGACTCCAATGTACAGGAGACTCAGGAAGCTGAGGGTGCTGCCTCCCCTGCTTTGTCTCCAGCATCACCAGGACTGTCCGTATATGAGTGGTGGTTACACAGTTTCACTGGAAGGATATTCAGGGAGGAGCACTACAGAGAAGTGTATCACTCAAAGTGTTTTAGAACTCATACAGTGTGACTTTTGACACAGCTTTTCTGTTTTCACCTCACACCAATCTATAGTGAAACCTGAGTTTGCCAGATGAATTCCTCATGCTCATGATCCAAATCACTTGTTTTTTTTTTTTTGTTTTTTGTTTTTGTTTTTGTTTTTTTTTGAGGCAGGGTCTCACTATGCAGTTCAGGCTGGCCTTAAGCTCACTTTGTAGCCCAGGCTGGTCTTGAACTCACAACAATCCTCCTGCCTCAGCCTCCCAAGTGCTGGGATTACAGGCCTGTGCCACCACACCCAGCCAATGCAAATCACTTGTATACTAAAACATTGCGAGGAGAACCAAGTTGATCACACAATGTTTGTGCCTATATTAAGGATATGGAAGGACACCACCAGATCATGAAAATGAACTCAGCTGGACACGCTTCTCATCTTGTGTAATATTTCCAGATCAAATTACTCATTATCCAAGAATTTTCAGTATTTATGGGGAAAGGAAAATACCTGAATCATAGTGGTTGGTACCTCCAACCACTTGAATCCTAAAAACACCAAGGAGGTTGTAGCATAGATACTTAACGCCAATAAAAAGTATCTTTATGGAATTGCACCATGCATGGAATCTTATCTTAAAGTGTATTCACCTTTGTAAGATACTCTTCCATTCAATCATTCCAGATAATTTGTCATGACTATCTTAAATTGCTGTTTCAAATATGCACCTCCGCTTAAACAGAACGATTACATCAACATTGAAGTAAGATGTAAGCAGCTTCCTGAAGTTCTCAGAGCTATTAATTTATGAAAATTAAAATTCATATAGAAATATTATGACATAGGTTATGATGTATTTTACTTTATATGTCCTTAGTACTTGTTCATATGAACTACTTTGTCATTTTTATGAAAGAAGATTATGTCTAATTAATTAGCATACTTCAAAACAAAGAGCATTTGATCCTAGGAACATACAACATAAACATCTTAATTTTTAGCTTAATTTCTTTATTACTAAGAACCAAGTTCCAGTGATCACTGATTTGTTCTGTAATGCTTTATTTTCTGTTCATTTTTCTTCTGAATTATACATTTGTTTCTGTTCATATCTTGATATATTTTTCATAAACATTTTTAGAAGCCATGGAACAAAAGTGAAAAAAATTATAAAAACTGAAGTTTAGTACAGGAAAGATAGTTCAGCAGACTAAGCACCTGGTTAGGCAAATGCAGAGGCAGGGGTTTAAGCTCCAACATTAAATACAGCACCAGCCTGACACTGGGTTCTCTCAGCAGACTACC
This sequence comes from Ctenomys sociabilis, assembly GCA_004027165.1. NCBI lineage: Eukaryota > Metazoa > Chordata > Mammalia > Rodentia > Ctenomyidae > Ctenomys > Ctenomys sociabilis. Next base: position 22,379 of record PVKA01014475.1, read on the forward strand.
TAGACCAGGAATTGTTGTGCACAATTGTGATTTCAGTGAGGAGGAGGCTGAAAAGAGGAGGATCGCTAGGTCCAAGCTGCATAGTGAGATCCTGAACAATAATACATAAGAAAATCAGAAAATAAGGTCATTTCTGCACACACACACACACACAAACACACACTTTAAAATTGGAATAAAAATAATTTGTACTCTATAGGAAAAAGTGTGGCAGATAAGGGTCTACCATGACCCCAGATTTGTTCACACAAGTTCTCGTCAGCACCTCATATTTCTGCACATCCCAGGGTGTGTCTGACTCTAGCAGATCTCTGAGGATTCACAGCTTTCAGAGGTTACAGGACAGTGGACCCACTGTTTTCTGTGGAGTGGTGCAGCTCTTCTGGGCACCACTGTCCTGTTCTGGCTACCAGTCTTCTCCAGCCAGGACAGACTTCTGCCTGCATGCTCCTTCTAACAGATGCTTCTTCTAGTCTCCAGCTGAGGACACTCAATAGAAAACAGCTGCTCCTCACAGAAACCAAGATTCCTGCATCTTAGACATCAATTGTTCATCATTCTTAAGGTCATTTTTTCTGCTGTTTCTATACACTCAATAAAAACTAAAAAAAAAAAAAAAATCTCAAAGAGAATAAAATACAAACGACTAATCTGAAACAAGTTTCAGGAAACATCTGAATATCTTAAGGGACAGCAGGAAACTTTCCTTTCTATTTTCCCTAGTTTAAATACAGATGCATTCCACCAGCAGCTCTTTGGATGTCCTGTTGTCTTCTCCTGCAGGAGCATACATCCCGTGTGATTCCATGCATTCAAGAAAATAAAATGGGTGCTGCCTCTAGCTTTTTGATGACTCATATTTTTATGATCCTTTCTGTGAGATATGTGAAAACAGACACCTTTGACAAAATGTTTCCATTTTCATCTCTGGATTGAAAACTAATTCGTTGAAAGATAAATGTACTGTTAGCATTACTAATGTGTTGCTTGTCTCTTTGGTGTCTAGATTGACCCTCAAGTGAGAGATTATGGAAAACTTGCTCTCTGGAAGGATCTCCCATCTCTGCAGTCAACTGACACAAATGTTTTCATGAAAACTTTCCACCACCTGTGCCACTGCCTGTGGAGTGATATGCATAAGATAGACAGCTTCTTAAGGCTTCTAATGTGGCGACTGGTCTAAGATGACACCATACCCATTATTGCTGTTTTAAAATGCTTCTCAAAGATCACTTCATTTGGGAGCTTATTTTAATTTTAACAAATTTCCTTTGTCTAACATTACAAGATGTCTCATGGTAAAAGTAATAAACTACTTCTTCTCCAGTGTCAAAATGATAAAAATAAATTTGTATATTTTTTGCTTAATCTAACAAATGATTATCACTGTCACTGAGAAGCTGCTATCAGTATTCTGTAACAAGTGCACAACAGCACACATGTCAGTATATTACCTGCTAGATAAATGTGAACATAATAGATACAGAAAGCTCCTGGGCCCAGCAGGAAAGTCTCACCAACGTCCCCTAGTGCTGCAGAGATTTTTAGGCATGAAGCGAAATTCAACAAATTATTGTTGAACACAGAATCCTTGCCCGAGCTGGGACCAAAGTGCCACAAATTGCCATGCAGTGAAAGATTTAGTTCACTGTCCTTTTAGAGATGATGTTCACCCTGCTCAGACCTCATAATCAGGACTCTTTTGGTGTCTTGGTTACCCTGGGGAGAAATGGCTGCAGGATTGAGATGATAGAGAAGATAAGAGCTGGGTCAGGTGATGGCCAATTGCTTCACTGAAAAATTACCCCCAGAACAATAGTGGGTGTTATTTATACCTTTGCATCATTAGCATCATAGGGCCAGCCAAATAGGTCAGAGGATTAAAGTGTCTGCAAGCAGGCGCAGGGGCCTGCCATGCCGTCCCACCTTTGGGTGTGCTGAGATGGCAATTGAGACCGGGTGTGATGGCTCACCTCTGCAATCCTAGAGATTAAGAATCTGTAAATAGGAGGATCACAGGGGATCACAATGAGTTTAATCTAGCAGTGAGACATTGAACACCCTGTAGACCCTTCCCTAAAAATACAATGCAAAAAAAAAAAAAAAAAAAAAAAAGTATTGTGTGACACAAAGCCTGACTTTAACCAGTCGGGATTCTTCTCAGAATTGAGCTAGCTTGTGCACTTTGGGGAAACAGGCCTCACTCTGTCCTCCCACATATGATCAACTTCCAGTATTAGCCACTCCCACTTTATCTCACTTTTTTGTTATTGTGCGCACAATGGGTATTCCCTGGCAGCTGGAGAAGCTGCGTTTGGAAGTCTTTAGAAGACCTTTTCATTTCTGATGGCAGTCCAAGGATTTTGGTACATGTTTACAGCAATTTAACCCTACAAAGCCCAATAGTTCATAACATTACTGAGTTACCAGTGCAGCTGGCAATTGTCATAAGTTGTCCGTAATTTGATCCTTTTACAACTAGCATATTATTGCACCATTGCTTTTACATATCTCAGCCTTATCCTTTCTGCTGAACGATTAATATCAAGTGAAAGAAGACCTGTATAAGTAACCTTTTGTAGTCTAACATAATCAGTTAAATCTCCTCAAGATTTACCTTGGAACCATGAATAGCAACTCTTAGATCACCTGTCAGTGCCAGTCATCTGGACGAGCTAAGGCCATTGCTTGACCAAGTTGTTTTCTGTGAAATGTTGAGAGATTTAATTTTCACCAGTTGACTCTTCTCAAACACACTATACATCACCGATCGCTTTCCTCTGCAGTTCCATAGTCTAATTGCTCAGAAAAATCAGACCCAAATGTGTTACAGGATGTTTCATCAAAGGTTCTTGTATGTCCTGAGTTCTCCTTGACCTCAAAGGTTAGTGTCAAAATATGTGCAATTCTTTTAGCCCATGTATCTCCCTAAGTTTGTTCTCCAAGTTTAGTTGTAAAACATTCAGAAAAAATGAAATTATGCTGTATTGGAGTCAGTGAGCTTAACATTAATATCTATCTAAATATCAAACACCTTAGACATAAAATAGAACTGTCATTTCAATCCCTGGTTCTGCAAAAACTAAGCAAAAACATCTATAAAAATTCTAAATAAGTTAATAAAAGATATATTCAAGGGAAGATGAATTCAAAATATAATTATTTTCTGATGACATGATCCTTTATTATAAGACCTAGCAACACCATAAACATTTCTAGTATTGATAACCAAGTACAACTTTGTAAGAGTATGCAAAAAGTTTAGGTGTATATATTTTTATTTATTTTATTTGTGCTTTTAAAATTAAGTTTATTGGTACAGTTGATATATACATGATGATCACTTTTATCATACACTATTTGTATCTATATATGATACCTCTTTATTTATTTTTATTTATTTTTTTTTTTTTGCCAAACCAAGGATTGAACTCAGATCCTTGTGCTTCTCAGGGATGCACTTATTCTACTGAACCGTCTCCCAGGCCCCTAATGATATGTCTTGATTCCCTGCTTTTTCAGTTCCCTTCTTCTCCCTTCAACCTCTCTTCCCCTCATTCTGTAAAACGGTATCTTTCAATCTTACCAATCTTTATCTTTCTTTCTTTCCCCTCTACCAGCTTCCTATTTTCCCCTTTCTTTTGAACTACTTCTTCTATTCCATATATCTAGCACACATTTTAGTTTTCATTTACACTTTCATTTTCTGGAGCCAGATAAGCAATGAAATATTTACTCATGTGTCTCTAACTTATTTCATTTCAGAGTATAGTCTCAAGTACATCCCCTTAGTCATTTTTATGGTTTGTGTGTAGATGTTACATGGAAATAAAGCCTCATGCACTTTGATTTGGAGTTTCTTTGGAGGTAGCTGAAGCTAAGGTTTTTGACTGATTCATGGTTTAATGTTAAACTTAAGGATTCTGGTATTAAGGGTGAGTGACTGCTACAATAGCTTACTGATTGCTTTGACACTGTACTAAATCCAGAAGTCTGGATAAAATAAAAGGGATAGGAAGAGACTAGTTTTTCTCCTTCTGTTGCTCTGGTTCCTTTTGGCCTCTTTCTTTCCTATAAATGGTTGCCCCTACACCATGTACTACACTGCCTTGCAGCAAGCTGATTTGATTATAGATGGAAAACTTCATAAATTGTAAGCCAAGTAAACCCACTTGTGTTTCTCCCAAGGTTTAGCCATTACAAAGCTGTACCTCCCAAGTTATAGCCATCTGATTATACAAACATGAGTGCATATATACTGTTGTGGAATGATGTCTTTCATTATTTTGGGAAGATATCAACAATGGAAATAGCTGGCACAAAATGAACTCTGAAACCTGTTTTTTTGGGGGAATTTTCACACATTTTTCTGTAGTGGTTGTAGCAGTCTGGATTCCCAAAAATGGAGCAATCCCTTTTCTTCATGTTCCCACTAGCATTTATTTATTGGTTGTTTTATTATTAGCCATTCTTTCTGGAGTGAGGCAGAATTTCAATGTTGTTCTCATTTTCATACATTGAATAACCATGAATTTAAACAATTTTTGTTCAATTATTTATTTACCAATTGTACTTTTCATCTGAGAACTGTGCATTCATTTCAGATGACTGTTTTTGGATTTTGTCTTAAATTTGGGGAATTCTGATTTTTTCCAATTTTTTATATGTTCTATTTAACTAGTCCTCTGTCTGAAGAACATTGGAATACACTTTTTTCACACCCTGGGAGATGTTTTGATTCTGTTGTTGATCTTTTTGGCTATACAAAATCTTTTCAATAAATTGAGATCCAAGTTGTTGATTCTGTGTTGTGTTTTCCATGTACTTAGTGAAGTCTGCCTGTACCTTTATCTTCAGGATTTTTCCCTACAGTGTGTTCCACAACATTTAGTATCTCTCAGACAAAGGATCTACAAACTGTAGTACAATGTCTCAGGTTAAACCCTGAGGGGATTTAACTGTACTTAAACAGATACAAAAGCTACAATTTTTGTTACACAGATCTTGCTTTATCTTGCTCTTAACCATCGAGTAGAAATGTATAAAACTGAAGTATAAGAAGTAAAGCCATATTATTATGCTGAGCTATAAAAGACTCTATAGTCAACAACTTTGACATTGCCAGACATATGGAAAACTCAATACTATTATAGACTATTAGACTATTTTGCTGAATCCACACATTATTTTGTCAATAATATTTAATTCACAAAACTAAACAAATGAATGACCATTTATATTTGTATATTCAAAATAGTTAAGATAGATATACAACCACATTCTCTTAATTCAATGAATAGAGGAATCTGTTCTAATAGTATTTGTTAGTAGAATATCATGTCTGCATCTTGTACAACAATTAACCACTAAGAAAACAATATTTAATGTATTAATTATTGAAACTGTCCTACTAATTTGAATTGAAATTGTGTCATTGCTATTTTTTTCAATAAAATTATGGAAAACAGATTTAATGTCTCTGTTTTAATATTTAGATATTTGAACCATTCTGAATTTAGTTTGGTTCATGGTGATAGACATTGGTCTTCTTTTAATCTTCAGCATGTGGAAAGCCTATTTTTCCAACATTGTTAATTAAATACGCTGAACAATGTGGTAGAGGAAATTGGAAGGAGAGAAGCAGAATTACTTGAAATGATATAAAACTTTTTAAAAAACAATCAAGCATAAAACCAAATTAATGAGTATACAGATAAAATAATCTCTCAGGTTAAATAAAAAGTGCTGAACTAAAATGAAAGACTTGGTAAAGGAATATAGAGTAGACACTAATATAAAAATAAAGTATTTTAGGAAAATGATGGCAACTATGAAGTTCAAAATGGAATTAAGTGAAATCCTTGAAACAGATTCAAAGAGAGATCACTGAAAGCATGCAAAGTCAGGTGAACAAAGCCGAGAACAGTACCACATACCTACAAGCAGGATTGCAGTTAGTGGCCACAAAGTGAAATGTATCTTAGAAATAGCAAGGGGCCATGAAAAAAATCCATCCAATAGCTACAAGATGATGCAAAGGGCAACATGAAATATTTAGAAGCCAATGAAAAAGCTCGTGAGAACATGTCATAAAAATGTTCATAGAAGTAATGGCAAAAATATTTTGTGTGTGCCAAAGATGAAAAACAATGTTGCACTAAATAAATGAGGCTAGTAAGGCTCACATTAATCTGGATACAAAAGTCAAGACACAAAACCGATACCATTCTATATATTATTAGTAGATTCACTGATAAAGAAAGGAAGTAGGAAAACCGTATATTCACAATAGCATTAAAATCAGTACTTAGGGGCCGGCCAAATAGCTTAGTGGATTATAGTGCTGACAAGCGGGTCCAAGGGCCATAGGTTTGATTCCTATGCCTGCCTTGCCAACCTCATCCCTGGGGCATGCTGAGATGGCAATTGAGACTGGGTGCGGTGGTGTGCACTTGTAATCCCAGCACTTGGAGAGTTATAAACAAGAGAATCTCTATGAGTCCCATCTAATAGTAAGACACTGTACACCCTGTAGACCCTTCCCTAAAATACAAAAAAAATTTTTAAATTAAAAAATAAAATAAATACTTAGATATTAACCCAGATAAAGAAAGGAAAGATTTCTGTAATGAAAATATAACACTGAAAAAATAATTAAGGAGGAAATCAATCAATGGAAATATATTACCCTGTTTCTTCTTAAGAAGGACACAAATAATAAAAATAACTGAATTCCAAGAACTGATACACAGATTTAGTGGATTTCTATTAATAATACAAATGTCAAAGCCACACAGATAGCTCAGCGGATTAAAGTGCCTGCTTAGGGACACACAGGGACTGGGTTCAATGACTGGAATGCCCTGCTGGCCCCATCCCCATGGGCACACTGAGATAGAGACTTAAACTAGGCATAGTGGCCTGTGCCTGTAATCCCAGCGCTTGGGAGGCTGAAACAGTAGTATGACTATAAGTCTAATCTGTGTAATGAGACCCTGTAGGTCCTGTACTAAATATATAAAATAGTAACAACAACAATGATACCAGTCATTTCTATGAAAGCTAGAGAAAACAATTTTAAAATTTATATGGACTTAGAAAGGACCCAGAGCAGCAGAAACTTTCCCTGGTAACAAAAGCAAAGAAAGTGACATTACAATCTTGGACTTGAAGTTAATTATAAAACTATAGTTATTAAAAGCACAGAATACTGGCACACAAATAGGCCTGTAGATCAATATAACAGAATAAAAGATCCGGAAGAAAGGCCAAGGACACACAGCTATTGGATCTTCGACAACAGAGTAGAAAACATATACTGTAGTAAACATAACAACTTAAATAAATGGTGATTGACAAACTGGGTACACATACAGAAGATTGACAGAGTTGCTGAATCTAATTGAAGATAAAACAGGTACAACTCTTGAGAACATAGGCTTAGGCAAAGACTTTCTAAACACATCCAGAATGCAACAAGAAATAAGACTGAGAATCAACAAATTGGATCATATCATATTATAAAGCTTCTGCACACCAAAGGAAATGACAGAGTGAGTAAACCATGTGCACATAGCTGATCTTTTGCCAGCTATTGCTCAAACTGAACATCTATTCTTTATTATAAAAAATAAATGAAGAACTCAAAAAATTACATGTCCAAAATAAAAGACCCAGTAATCATAAGGAACTGAAATACGCAGACATGTCTCAGAAGAAGAAACACAAACAGCCAACAAATGACAGAATTCTCATTATCTCTGACTTACAGAGAAAATGCAAATTGATACTACACTAAAAACATTATGAAAACAGTTTGCAATGTATTAATTTATCGAATCTGTATTGTGAAAGTGTCTTGAAACTGTCTGATTGACATTTGTGGTTCAATAAAAGAAAAGAAAAAGAAAAAAAACAAAAATAAATAAATAAATAAATAAAAAGAAAGAGTGTCTACAATGAAAATCCTTAATAACAACAATTGCTGGTGAGTATATGGGGGAAAGAAAACATACATTGTTTCTAGGAATGTAATTTATTATAACTTCTATGGAAGCTGTGAAGAAACCTCAACAAGTAAAAGTACAAATTTCAATTGACTCACCTATGCCTCTTTGTTTGTATCTTCTCAGAAGATTTAAACATCAACTAATTACAATGACATATGCATAGCCATGAACACAGCAGTACAATTTACAGTAGCTAGATTTTATTAACAGTATGTGAATTCATCACAGAATGATAGGGAAAGCATGAGACTTGTACACAGTGGATAATTATGCTGGATGCATTCTTAGACACACAAATGCAATCGGAGAAGATAAAGTTAACTGAAATAAGTTGAACACACACACTCAAATATTTCTTATATGAGAAATGCTTTATATAGGTAAGGAGCAAAATGGAGATAAATGTAAGTAGGGAGAATTTAAAATATGTCCCTAAGGAAAATTCTACTGATTTATAGGTATTGAGATTCTATCTTAAATGGTTTCATTTTTATTATTAGTCTCTCTGTGATTATTGAAATGAAAGGTTTATGCGAACATTATTTCTTTCTTATGCATTTTGTACAGGGTTTGCACAGTCTCACTACACAGATCGGACTCTTGGTGATCTTCCTGTTTTCAGCCACCCAACCATTTGGGATCGCAGGCTTGCACCACCACACTCAATCTCAGTCTCCACCTCAGTATATACTGAGGGTGGTGCCAGCAAATCATGTGGAGCTGGGAAATTGAACCCAGGTGCTGAACTTGCCTAAGCAGGCACTTCAGTCTGCCGAGCTATCTGGCTGGCCCTCTATACTTTTTTACAAGAAAGTTTTTGGTTTATGTCTTGAACTGAGTACTGTTGTTATTGGGTTATTGTCATTATTTTATTTGTTTATGATATTAACTTTTAATGTTTTATAAAATAAACATTTCTCTAACTTTAATTCTACTAATGATATAGATAAATAAGTAAATCAAATTCAGAAATTATTACATCTGTGAGTTTATGGTACAAAGAATATTTGTAGCATCCACAATGACTCTTAAAAGGGATTGGTGTGAAGAAAAAGAAGAGTGGTAATTTTAAAATTCTTATTTATATATCTACTTAAGAAATAGTCTAATAAATAAATTGTATTTATAAAATGACATAATAACACTGAGATTCTTGAGAGTGGAAATTTTTTTACCAGGTCCCCCATTGTGTAAACTATTCTGTATCCATCTATTCTGTAGAAAAAACATTAACCTTGGCTATTATTGATGACAATGTTGTTGAAAATGTCTTGTGTTCCAGTGGTATCTGTGAGCAGAAGATTAAGGAAGGCAGAGGGTCAAGATGGTTTTACAGATATGACAGTTATGAGGTTGAGTGAGATAGCCATCAAGCACAATTTAGGAGTATGTCCAGAGCAAACACAAACAATCACCATGAATCTGAGTGACCTGAACACCAGTTTATATCTCAGTGTTGCAGTGTTTCCAGCAAAAGTGAGGACAGTGGTAGAAAACAGAAGGGATTCTACATTTTGGACAGCACATACTCTTCAGGAATGTGATGATGCTGGATACTGAGCTTCAAAATCATGAGAAGTTCATTTTGTTAGATAGGTTTCCCTGCCACAATGACAGAGGCACTGCGACATCAGACCTTGTGGTGTTGATCTTTCTATTTTTTTCCTGAGTGCATAAATTTTATATTGCTGTGGAAGAAGAAATGACTTCTCCCAGTGCCTTCACAGGCAATATAGTGTAGGATGCATTGTGACCATCATCACAGCTCATGTTTTCATCTTGGTCTATAATCACGTTCAATTCAATGAAGATAGGAACACACATGCAGATCAGGCCGAGTTTCTTGGTATGGGACAATTAAGCAGAGATTATTGATTTAACATCACTGCTAAGTAAGGTAATATGTTAGTGTATGGTTTGTTTCACTGGTTGAATGAAACATGAATAGTAAGTCACTATGAATGAGCTAAAGTTACCTGAAATTCCACTGTTACTGTTGATGAGAGTATTTTAAAGATGAGGAAGATGGAAATTCCGTAGCAATTTTTTTTCAAGTGTCCTACTTCTTTATGGTAGGGGTGAGAAAATGTACCTTTCACCAATCCCTTAGGGAACAGATTTGTGAAAGAATTATCAGCATTGTTGAATAACTGAGTCATTTCTTCTCTGTGCTTTACAATGAGGGAGAAAGGGAATCTTATGGAGGCAAAATGATTACATATACATGATCAGTGAAAGTACCATGATGAACATAAAATTGTGGAAAGAAACACAACCTGAGGGTACAAGGTGTGGGAGACAGAGAAGCTTTTAAATGGATAGGGAGAAAAAAGGTTGTTGATTTCCCTTCGTCTTTCTGCATTTCCATGCTGGGAAATGTACTTTAAACTGCCTTCTGGTATGATGGCATCTGAGAGCAGAAGGCAGGGATGGGCAGATGATCAGAATTGTCCTTACAGACATGACAGGTCAAGTTATAGCACTGAGTGAGTCAGTCATTGGGGCTGGCTTGGCATATAGTTCTGGGGATTGAACTTCAGACCTTGTGCACTGCCTAAGCTTCCATAAGCAGGCACTTTAGACTAATGAGCTATCTCATTGGTCCTCAAGTTCACTTTTGTTTATTCTCTTATCCACAGGGCTGTCACATCTTCATTACACCTTGGGATAGAAATACAATATTGTAGGTTTGTTTGAGGATATTTGTAAATTTTTCCATGTCACATACAATTTATATTTACTACATCACAACATTATACTCAGTGCATCAGTACTGTGTGGCTTTGGACGAAGAAATGAGTTTTCTGGATGACCGCAACAAACAAGATAATGTCGTGGTGAACAGTGTCCTCAGGGACACTTTTTCATCTGAGTCTACAATCAAGTTCAATTCAGTAAAGGTAGGGACACACATGAGAGCAGGATAAATTTCTTCTAATGGGACAGTTCATCAGATATGACAGATTTAATGATACTGCTAAGGCATATTTTAGGGCTATGTAAGGTGAATGCTACTGTTGAGTGAGATAGAATAGTCAGTCACTATCTATGAGTGAGCTGGACATACTACATTCCATTGCTCACTATTGATGAAGTTTCAGAAGCTAAGGGAGATGAAATTCTGGAGTGGATTTGCCAAACATCCTGCTCTTCACTGGTAGAACTGAGAAAACGTATCCTTCACTAACTCCTTATGAAAGATATTTATGAGGGAGGCACCAGCTTCCTTGAAGTTCTGGGCTTTGCTATCCTGTGTTTTACAGATCTTAGATTCACAAGGACTGAGGGGAAGAGGCAGTGATATAATTCTAATGGACCACACACAATTTTGGGCCCTATATCAAGGTATAGAAATAACGGTTCCATAAATTGGATACTAAGAAATAGCATATCAAAACACTAAGATATATAATACTGCTACAGAACTTGTATGATCCCTGAAATGCATTGCCACACAGAAACTGTAATTGTAATTGCAACTCTATAAGGTTCTTCTATCTGTCCATCTATCCTGCAGGAACTGGATAGAGGGGAACATTTTAGGACAAAGGAATTCCACCAGACCAACAATTATCCATTCTCTGGCCATGAAATGCATACCTCAGTCAGAAACAATGAAGTGTGGAATACACTTGGAGGATGAAATAGCCCGTAAGTATTCACTTTAGAAGTAACATTACATGAAGGGAAGGTACAGATATACCAGGAATGTGTGTCTGTTCCAGTAAGGAAAAGTGCTGCTGATTCCTTTGCCTGATCCCTGATAATATCATCAACCTCCCTTGAGGGTGCAGGCTCATCTCTACAGAGAATGCCATCCTAGGAAGCTGTAGGTGCTGGTCCCTCCCGCTAGATGTTTGAGTTCTCACCATGACAGTGTTTATTACTGAAACATTCACATATCCACCTCTGTCATGAGGACTCCTGGAACCTGGAGTCCACTAGGAAATGTCAGAAGCAGCTGAAGGAACAGCCTACTGCTACTCACACCACAACTCCTGATATAGTTTAACAAATTTTTCTTCTTCTGAGGTAATCAGCGCATAAGCACTGAAGTGTTAGAGTAATCTCGACATCCACCACTCTAGGAGACACTCTATCCACACATTTCTTCCTGAAGAGTTTGTCACAAGTTCTGCAGTTGTTTCCCTAAGACCTTCATACCCTTGCCAGGCTATGGACTATGGTGCATGAAAAGCTCTATCTGATATTTTCATTCTCAAATAAAGTGTGTGTCCTGATAAAATGCTTAGATTTCTACTCATGGTTAAGCTGCCCTACCATAGTATCCTTCAATGATTTCTTGGGAAAGGGTGGCAATGTATAGCTGTCTATATGCAGGTTGTCTCCTTATAGGAGACCTGGTCCTCATCGCATGATTAGCGTCAGTAGGTAGTATAGTAAACATCAGGAGCCAATAGGTACTTGCAGAGAGACAGAAATACGCACTGAAATAAGAACCATGACCTGTATGACACATCTTCCTGTACCTTTGTTGTGCTTTACAGGCATTTTCAGATCTGATCACCTGTATACCACTTTCATAAATGATGTTAAGCAAACTATTTGTACTGTGATGTCAGTCAGCCAACACCCAGTTCGTGATGGGCATTGTACATTGCCTGAGAACATGGTGTCTCATGATGAAGGGCTCATATGTGCTAAGCCACAGCAGCTTTTTGCCAAGTGGAGCAGTCTGTTGATGATGATAGGGGCTCACTCCCATCTTCTAAGGGCTTCATTGTCATTGCCCGATGGGGGCCTGCCCCAAGCTCCGACCGGCCTCCTTACATGGGCTCTCAAGTTGAATTGGAGTTATTGGGCCACATGTTGTAAAATGGCAAAGCATTGAATCTGAAGAGGTGCTTTTCCTGGATTCAGGATCCATAAGGAAATAGCTGCTGTCTGCTTTACCCAGTGAATTAGCTGGAGAAACTTGCCAAGTAATAAAAGGTTTGCATTCAAGTTGCAACGAGGCACACTAGGTTTCATGGTACTTTTTGGATGTAGGCAGCTCCCAAGAAATCATCTTTGATCTCTAAAAATATATGTCCTTATATATCTTTTTGGGCACTATATAACTGCACTAGAAATTTCACTGTGGTGGGGGCTTTGATTTTATTTGGTAGTATTCCTCATGTTAGAGAAATGTTTTACCAACTATTCCAAAGTGGTTGCTACCATGTTCTTACTTGGTCCGATCAATGAAATATTAGTTGTATAAGAAAACAGTTTGATTCTCTGTAAGAGAAAAATGATCAATATCAAAGCAAATTTATTTGTGACAAAAGGCTAGAGACTTGATAATACCCTTGGAGTAGTTCAGTGGATATGCATGCTGTATTTGCCAGCTGAAAGTGTACAGGAACCACTGTAATCATGCAAGATGCAGCTGTCTTTAGTCAGTACAGAATAAGGGGGCCAAATGGCCATGCAGCACAATCACTTGTAGTGCATTTTTGACTCGTAATAGTGGTAAATATTGTTGCACTGTCTCAAGGAACATGTGTTTCACCTTAGAGACTAACTAGGAAAATGTTTGCTTTATGCTACAGTTACCATTTTCTCTATTAACTTATAAGTAAATGTTAAAACCATAAGTACTTCTACTGAAAGCAGAACACTAGATATATTAAGTTGGAATCTGAGATTTATTTCCAGTTTTTTAGGACCTGTCATGCTTCTGAAGGTACAAGGGGTTACAGTGTTCATGGGGTGATTAATGCCCACCACCAAGAGACCTTGGAAGTAAACTCCTTAATGGAGGCAACACAGGGCAGGCTCAGAGCTCTATGTCTTGTTTAGGCATGTCCTCATATTCACATGCCTTGTTAATAATGTGAGTGCAGAACCACAGCAACCGAATCCAGGCAGAATGAGACTTTGCCCAGAAACCTTCGGAGTCACAGGAGTGATTATTCTTCTAGGTGAAGCACCAAGACTAGCTTAGATGCTAAATATGTGTGTGTGTGTGTGTGTGTGTGTGTGTGTGTGTGTATCACGTCCAGCGGGCCAGTCAACAAGTGTTACCCGGGAGAGGAGCAGGGAATGAAGGAGGGGACAAAGGACACGAGACGCGAGAAATGGAGACAATACAGGATTCTGATCAAGTCTCATTTATTCAAGGAAGTGACATGGCTTTTACAGCAGGGGGAGAGGAAGTCAATGTCACCGATGATGTGGGTGTACTAAGGCAATCTTATAGGCTAAGGGCACTCATGTGATCCCCTGGGGAGTATGCTGCAGGAAGTCATGACGTGGCAGCTTTGCAGGAAGAGAAACCTATTTCCTTAAGACAATGGAGGCTCTGGGGCTATTGTGCCTCCCACAGGTCCCCCTTTATTTTTATATATATACATGTAAGGTATGGCTTCTGTAGATGGCTGATTCCCTTGAGGGGGCAGTGCCTGTCTTAGGTTGAGGTGTCTTCTACATGGACCCGACTCAAACCTTACCCGTCATGGGAGACCTGGACAGCAAAAAGGTCCTGCTCCTGTCTTAGGCGGCAAGTGGTGTCTCGTGTATGCCCTTGATTACCCGTCTCTGGCTAGCCTGTCCATCTCATGAAGGGTGGGAGAACTAGGAGGTGTCCAGACCCAGATCGTCATAAACGATTCATAGCGCACTCCCTGTCAGCTATCTCAAGCCTATGGTAATGGACCTGAATATGTTTTATTAAAGCTGAATCCTCTGCCAATGAGTCAACTTGGTCTTATAGGTCCTGGATGGAAAGAGATAAAGACTGAACATCATAATTTGAGGGAATAGCAAGGGACATGAGGGTGCCTAAGCTCATGCACAGCCAACAATCTTTAGCCAAATCAGGGCTAGCGGCATTAAGGGATTTGTGAGTGGCTGTTGATTGTCCATTGGCATCCAAATTTTAAAAAATTGAGGATGAACAAAGAATGAGGTAAGATATTTCTAGGTGACCCCCTTGTGGGGTACCATTCCCCTTTTTTGTTTTATAAGTGTTTTTTAATCTTTTATTAGATCATTTTATAATTACCCTTTGATATGTCTCTATAGAATGATAACAGACAAGTTACACATTTTTATAGACACTTAGAAATCAAAACCATATCGAACATTGTGGTAAGACAATCTTGATGACATTTTGATATACTTAAATATTTTGTTTTGTATAACACTTTTTAACCAATCATCTCTACTTATTCAAAGTTGTTTTTTAAGAAACTATTGAGATTATTGGGAGCTCCCCATTAATGAACAAAAAGGTTGGCCACACCTCTTATTCATTAACTGGACTCCTCTCAATTTTTTCACTCTGAAGAATTTTTGTTGAATTAGCTTAAAATTTATGATGTATATAAACAATTTTAATATAACTTTAAGACTGTTAATTTAGGAAAAAGCATGCTTTCAAGTCTATATCTCAAATTATATTTGGAACAAATAATCAAAAAAAAAAAAAAAAAAAAAAGAAAAAAGGGAATAGCTGCTCATTGAAAAACACAGACACATAAACACACAGACACATAAACCCCTTAAAAAAAATCAAGAGTGCACTCAGATATTTGGCCAAATTAAATTATAGCAATTGTATTACAAGCTTTAGAAATTTTATAAGTAGTCTAGTCACATTTTGTTATTTATCAATTATAAGAGATCTCTCCAAAGGACCCTTCTTAGCCTTTTTATTCTTACCTAGTTTGTCATTTTGTTGCTGTAAAAGTATAAAAATTTAATAGTAAATACTGACAAGTGAAATTGGCAGGATTGACTCCCCTTTGCTTTAACAGAATTTTGATCTTATAGTGGCCTTTTATTATTTAAATGGTGTGCCAAAATCAAGTAACTGTTTAAACCCCATGGCTTTTACACATTATTTTAAAATTTTACATTTGTTTGTAAAATATCAAAGCCTTATTTTTAATATTTTTAAAATTTAGGACAGTAAAAGAAGCAAGCAAACTTAACTAGGAATTAAAAGAATTTAAGTAATCTTTTAAAATACCTTAGAGCAATGGCCTTACACCTTTGGAGCTGCCCCACCTAGAGGCCACCCACATTTGCATTTGAAAAGCCATTAAAATGCTTTTCTTTTAAGCAATTTTTATTTTTTTTTATTTTTTTTCTCTGTCTTTTTTTTTCCATTTATTTTTATTTTATTAAAATACAAATGTCAATCAGACAGTTTCAAAACACCTTAACCATACAGAGTCGATGAATTAATACATTGCACACTGTTTTCATAACGTTTTGGTATTGTACAAGGTGCATACATGATATTATATTTACAGGTTTTTTTATAGCTGAATTATATTAAAAATTCAATAATTATTTACCTAGTGGATGACCATAGCACTAAAAGCTGACATAATATCCTGTCCAACCACCATTAGTGCAGATCTTGCCTAACAGCGTTATCTATCCCAACTGTACTGTCTATACACACACATCATGATTTTTTCTTTCTACAACCCTTCCTTTGTCTACACCTAAGCAATTTTTATTTTTTAACAATTTCAAAATTTTCAGCAAAGATGACCAATTGTGCAACATAAGAATCTGGTGTGGTTAAAACAATGATTTGGGTGGATAGAATTATAACTCTGATTTCCCTGTATAAACAGCACTGATTACACCAAACAAAACCTGGAGAACTTTAGCACTAGGGCTATCTTTGGTTGATTTCACAGGACAGGTGTGCTGGTCCAATGGCTAGGATCAGCTTAATGTCCTTAGCACTTAAAAAGGTTTTCTTGAGCCCAAGTTACCTGAAGCTTTAAAGGAGCTAGGGCCCTGTAGCCATGGCCTCTGCGGCTGAACCTATCTTGCAGATATCTATCTGGATCAGCCTAGGATGTGAGCATGGGCCCCCCCCCCCATTTCAGTTTGTGCCCTTCCCCCTGACAGTGCCCAGTCACTTGAAACCAACTGTTTGAAATTTAAAAGAGTGTACTGCTACCCCCAATCCTGTCCCTCTCATACCTATTGCTCCAGTGATGCCCATACCCACAGGAGTGGGATCAATTGTACCACCCACTTGGAGCGGTCTAGCACATATTCAAGGCTGGGAACTGGCATTGGTTCATCCCTAGGAACAATATCAATATCCGGGAGCAAGGTAGCCATAGTGCAGAGACCAGTCCAATTTACAGGGTGGAAGGTGTATGCTAAGTTAGCTCCACATACGAATACCTGGCTGGGGGTGGGGGGCAAAGGAAGGAGGGTATATTAAGGTTATTACAAGTGCCAAAGGTAATGAAGCCAACGTCAAGGGACTTGTTGTTCTTGTGGCCCAGACCCTGAGCACACGTGAAATTAGCCAGTGTTGTAGGTTGGACTCTAATGAAAACAAACACAGAAGGGTATTCTCAGGGCAAGCTGATGTCTCTGGAATCGTTTATAGAATCATCATCTATTTTGGGGACCTGGTCAATTTGTTTAACTAGTCTTTCTGGCAACCATCTGGCAGATTTCATACCGATCCATGACCCCAAATAAGGACCAGAGCTGGGCCATGCCACGAATTAGTCAAAGGATCCCTCCATAAGACTGTGGCAAATTGTTTTTGAGTCTTGGAGTGCCAAAAACGGGTGGATGCTGATTGTCCTTTGGCGTCCAGCGTTAAGAAATTTAAAATGAATAAGGAATGTGTCAGAATATTTCTAGGCGATCCCTTTGTTGGGTACCAATTTCCTCCTTTTATTTTTTCTATAGTAAGTTTTAATGTTTGGTTAGCTCTTTCCACAATACCTTGACCTTGGGGATTATAAGGGATACTGGTAATGTGAACAATATTGAGTTTCTCACAGAATTGTGAAAAGGTGGAGTTAGTATAGCCTGGGCCATTATCTGTTTTAATTTCTTGAGGACAGCCCAAAACAGCTAAAGCTTGGAGCACATGGGCCATGACATGTTTAGTGGCCTCTCTGGTTTGAACGGAGGCATATATAAATCCACTAAAGGTGTCTATGGTCACATGAATAAATTTAAGATTGCCAAAATCTGACAAATGAGTGACATCCATCTGCCAAAGAGCGTTTGGTATCAGTCCCCATGGGTTCACTCCAAGATGAGGAACTGGAAGATGAACGGCACACAAAGAACAGTTCTTAACAATTTGCCTGGCCTGTTGTTTTCTGATCTTATGAATTAACTGTAAGGAGTGAGCATTCAAGTGATAAAGTCGATGTGTTTGCATCGCCGAGGCGACAGCATCCTTACTATGTGTGAGGAGGGAGCAAAAAATATTAGAAGGCTTAGTAGCGGCATTAGCTAACCTATTTTCTAAAGAGAGAGGCCCCGGAAGATCAGTGTGAGCCCGCAGGTGTCCTATATAAAACGGCTGAGTTCTTTTGTTAATCATTTGTTGTATTAGGGTAAACAGATGTCCAACCTTAGATGCCTGCTTTATTTGTCCTACAGTTTCAAGTAGGGGGATAGATTGGGCAATGTATGCACTATCTGTGTGAATATTAAGGGAGCGATTTGGAAAAGATGAAAAGACTGCTGCAATAGCTATTAATTCAGTTATTTGGGCTGATGGATTGTCTGTCTGAAATGTAATCATCTAATCTTGAAAAACATAAGCAGCTATTCCTGATGAGGAGCCATCAGTAAAGACTGATAATGCATTTTCTAAAGGTTTATAGGATGTATTTTTAGGAAAGACAAAATCATGGTGATTTGCAAAGTCAATAAGTTCATCAGGGGGATGATTATCAATGTTTCCCACACAGGAGGCCAAGGCAACAGGCCAACATTGCATTGTTTGTAACAGCCAATCAACTCCCTCTCTAGAGAAAGGCTGGATGATAAACAGGTTCCTTACCAAAGTAACATCTTCCCTGCTTTCTACCTCAAATTATAAGATCAGAGACAGCCTAATAATAAGGTTCAAGGACCCTTTCTAGTATGGTCGACAAATGTATCCACATCAGGGAGGCAGTTTGCCAGAAAACAGCAGTAGGGGAAGACTTTGTTCTGAAAACCAGGAATCTCAAGGGCTTTTCATAATTTATAAAGGTGATTGTTCTCAGATGGCGTTTTCAACCAGGTGTAAAGCTGCCTGCCCTCCGGGGCAAGTTTACAGGGGGGATGCTGGGTTGGCATCACCTTTTATTTCTCCTTTGGGAAGTTTTAAATAGGGCATGAGCCAGTTAATATCTCCTAAAAGTCTTTGAAAATCATTTAAACTAGTCAATTTATCTAACCTTAGCTGTAGTCTTTGCGAAAAGATCTGGGACCCCTTCATCTGAAAGCCTAGATAAGGGGTCTGCGAGTTGAATCTTGTTGAGGGCAATTTGTAGCCCTCTTTTGCTTAAAGTTTGTTGTAGCTCTTGATAACATTGTAGGGTAGCAGTTCGATTCTTCCCAGCTATCAATATGTCGTCCATATGATGGACAATATACATCCCTGGCCAATGGTCTCTCACATTCTGTATGATCAAGGCCACAAAGGACTGGCACAAAGTGGGACTATTTGCCATTCCCTGAGGTAAAACATAGCATTGGAATCTCTGCATAGGAGCCTTGAAATTGGCAATGGGTAAGCTAAAGGGATAACATTTCTGATCCTCTGGATGGAGAGAAATGTTGAAAAAGCAATCTTTTAGGTCAATAACCACTTTAAAGTAATTAAGAGGTATGGCCACAGGTGAAGGAAGGCCTGGTTGCAGGGACCCCATCACTACCATAGTTTTGTTTACTGCCCTAAGGTCCTGCAAAAGTCGTCATCTGCCTGACATTTTTCTAATCACTAAGATAGGTGTATTCCAAGGGGAATTACTGGAAACAACAGCGTTGAGCTGTTCCTGCACCAGCTGCTGAGCAGCCATCTGTTTTTCAGTTGTAAGAGGCCATTGATCGACCCACACAGGATCATCTGAAAGCCAGGTGATTTTATCTGCATGAGCCATAGGAAGGTAAACAGCCCCTGCTCAAAAGAACCCAGGCCCGCCTTGTCATTTTTTGGTGTGACTTGTATTGGTACTGTGATTCCCGAATTGGTCTTCCCTAATCCCTGGCCTGGCAAATATCCCTTGTTCAGCATTTGTGGAGTGATAACAGAGCTAGGAATACCTAAGATCATTCCTACCTGAGAGAGGAGATCTCTGCCCCAAAGGTTAACTGGCAGTCTAGCTATAACAGGGCTGTATGGTACCCTGATTGCCTTCTTGATCTTTCCATGTTAGGATTATTGCACTTCTTTTGGGATTTGAGCTTTGGCCTATCCCCTGGAGGTGAGTCAGTGTGTCATGCAGAGGCCACACCCGTGGCCAGTCCTCTGCCCTAATGATAGTGATGTCAGCACCCGTATTTATTAGGCCAGAAAATTGCTTGCTGTACAGGTAGAAGGTCATTAGGGGTTTTTGTGGTGAAATCGCCTGAGCCCAAAAGATATTTGAGGACCCAAAACCCTGAGCCATAACAGGGTTTATATTAGTAGTTAGTGGCAGGAGAAGCAACTGGGTGATCCTTTGGCTGGCAGAGACACTAGCGACACCTGACAAGATGAAACCATGATCTTAATCTCACCCAAATAATCATTATCAATCACTCCCGGAATGACTTGAAGGCCCTGAAGTGCCACACTACTGAGGATCTGAATTCCATCCTCAGGAGTCAATACTGTTTGGGTGGTGGCACTGAGGGCCAATCCTGCACTCCTGGGAGTGGCTCTGATGAGGTCTGAAATGGATTGTTGGTGGGAACAAAGCTGATTGCCCCATGATTTTATCTGGATACAGGGGCCTGGGGCTCGCCCCCTTCCCGTTTCCCTGGTTCACGGGAAGAATATTGCCATCTTTATCCCTTTTTGACTTGCATTCACCTGCCCAATGGTTACCCCACTTGCAACGTGGGCAAAGCCCTGGTTGTTTGGGTCCCTCTCGCTGCTGCTCCTTTCCCCTACAATCTTTAGCCATGTGCCCAATTTTTCCACAATTAAAACACTTAACTTTGTTCTTCTCCTTCTGAGAAAGAAATTGCCTGACAGTACATCCCTGCTGTGCTGCAGCCATGGCAAGACCCTGATAGGCTGGCCCTATTTCTGTACAAAGGCAGATATAGGCCGAGAAGTCAGACCCCTTTTTGTGGGGGCGTATTGCAGCCTGGCACACTGTATTCATGTTCTCAAAGGCCAGTTGTTTAATTGAGTCAGAATTGGATTCCACATTATCAAACAATTTTTCAGCTGCCTGAAGCAGCCGATGTGTGAAATCCGAAAAGGGCTCCTCTGGACCTTAATACTGGGCAATGAAGCAGTAGCTTCCCCATGGGAGGGTAATCTCTTCCATGCTCCAGCTGTGGCTAACTGAACCTGAGCAAACAGTCCTGCATCATATCGGGATTGGGCCTCAGTGGTAGAAAAATCCTCTGAGCCAGCCAGCATGTCATAAGTCCAGCCATTTCTGGCCTCTGCATTTCTCTTTGCTATACAATTCTCAAGGTACTCCGACTTTCACAGCAAATAATCTCCATCAGATAAAGCAGCCTTGGCTAACGTGTGCCACTCTTTAGGGGTGAGCCATCCTTGGGTCATGAAATCCAGTACAGTGAGTGTATAAGAGGCTGCCGTGCCATACTGTGTGACAGTGGCCTTTCACTTTTTTAGCAGTTTTAGATCAAAAGGTGTGTGCGCTCTCATAGTCTGAGGCTGTTCCCCTTTGTTTCCCTCCCTTTGTGTTTCAGTTACAGGAAACGCCCAGTTGGCAGCCATTTTGTTCTTAGGATTTGGCCGAGAAGGGGGAAGTAAAATGGCGGATGCCTCGTGGTCAGCCCTCTTACTGCGAATTACTGCAAGCTCTTGGGCGAGGTCAAAACTGTTTCTCTAATTGAATCTGTTTCTGGAGGTCTCTAACTTTAGTTTCTAACCCCTTAATCACGTAAGAAGACGCCCCCTTTTTCTTTAAGTTCGGAGAGGGTGGAATCTGTGGTGATAGTGGGTGGTATTTAGCGGCCTCATCGCCCAGGGCTTTCCAATCTACAGCTTCCTCCTCAGAGCTGCCATTATTAAATGTCAAATTCTGAAGGGCAGACAAATCAAGGTACACACTGGGAACCTTGGGGGCAGTGAGCAGCTGAAAAGTCACAGCCCCTTTGTCAGGAGGAGCAAGAGTAGTTGACTCCTCCTCCTCTTCAGAAGAGGAGGAGGAGGAGGAGGAGGAGGAGAGTCGAGTCCACCTGGGAGGGAACCGGCGTGTTTTTGCTGATAGTTGAAGGACTTGTTCTCCCTCTGAAACAACCTGTTTAATCACAGGATCCCAGTGCCGGCCTTTTCTGGTCCGAAGATCCTCTAGTAATCTTGTAGGGCATCTCCCACCCGCCACCATCTTTTAGAATCTATTGTTCCCTCCAAGGGGAGTCAAGGGCACACTTTATGTATAAACTGAAAATATTCACATAATTGTTTTGCTTCAAACTTTACTCCTTGCACCTTTAATGCTTTGCTTAAACTGTGGACAAAAATCTCATGTTCACTTAATACCTGTCCCACTGTCTGAGGGAAGGGGAAGAAAAGGTTCCGTCCACTTACCGAGGTTCAGATGTCGCAGCAGGCAACTAAGGCATGGGCCTCTTTCACTTTCACCCTTGTGCGCTCACTCGGACGGTTCCATCGCTGAATCCTCCGTACCAAGAGCCCCACACATTGGGTGCCACTTGTCCCATCCAGTGGGTCAATCAACAAAGGTCACCTGGGAGAGGAGCGGGGAATGGAAGAGGGGACAAAGGACAGGAGACGTGAAAAATGGAGACAAGACAGGATTTTGATCAAGTCTCATTTATTCAAGGAAGCGATACAGCTTTTATAGCAGGGGAGAGGAAGTCAGCATCACCGATGATGTACTAAGGCAGTCTTATAGGCTAGAAGCATTCATGTGATCCACTGGGGGAACATGCGGCAGGAAGTCATGACATGGCAGCTTTCCAGGAAGAGAAACCTATTTCCATAAGAAAATGGAGGCTCTGGGGGAATTAATTTGATATTAAATCTAATTTTTTTTTTTTTTTTACCAGAACTGGAGATTGAACCTAGGCCCTTGCACTTGCCAGGGAAGTGCTTATTTTATTGTGTCATCGCCCGACCCCTTAAAGCTAAATTTAACATTAGAAACACAAACATCACCCAAAGTATCTTAGCTTCTTAAACTAGAGAAGGAGGTCTGTGTTTCCAGTTTTCTCCAGGAGAGCTGCAGTATGATATTTGGAACTATAAACTTGTTACTCTCTTATTAGAAGTTTGGTATAGTCTAAGTGTAACTTGTCATGAAGTTGGTTTACTTGAATTCTGACCATCGATCATAGTACGTCAGCTTGAGTGGAATGTGAAATGTCTGGCACATTAGGGAAGCCCACTTTTACATATGCCTCCTAGATATTTCCAGATATTCTTGAAATGTTCTTCACCCAACAAAGCTAACAAGACCCGCAAGAAAATGTCCAATGGGCTTGTTGTCTGTGGAGAATAATGGGGAAAAAAGAGCTGGTCTTCTGCACTGGGTGGGAGCTGTGCTTCTTCAGCGTCCCATCTCAGTGACTGTGCATGGGCTTGCAATGTCTGTAGCTGGGTCCTTGAAATGTTCCCTTACCTCCTCTTTGTTTTTATTTTGTTATTGTTCTGTTTTGCTTTTGGTTTTTGTACAAGGGATCAAACTCAGAACCTTCTGCTTGCCAGGTGTGAACTTAGGCCACTGAGCTATATTGCCAGTCACCTTATCCCTTCTTGCTTTTCAATTTACAGCTTGTTTTGCTGAGAAGGAGTGCGATAGCCCCACTTTGCAGCCTTGACAGCCATTATGGACTCTCCTGTCGGAGAGAGTAAGCATAACATATCTCTGTGCATGGTTGTACATATATGTGTTTTTAATGTACATTCTGTTGTATGTTCTTATAGAGAAGCCTTATCCAGTCAGCTTAATACTATTTTTCTTGGCAATAATAATTAACCTTAGAAAAATAAAAATCATAATGATAAAACTTGGTTCCATGCTTTATCAAGGGCATGAGCATAGTATATGTATTCAGCAAAATAATAATAATAATAATAATAATAATAATAATAATAGAACTTAAGCTTTTGCTGTAGTTAGCCTGAGCCAACATTCCATGTCCCACCTTACCTCAGAATCTTTCTTGTCATCTTGAAATTTTTCTTTCATCTTTCTCCTGAAAGACTATCATTAAGTTTATTTTTTTGTAGATTATTCCATACAGTAATCAATTTATACTTATATTGACATTTATTATACACAAATATATTTATTCTTCTTGTCTCAGTTAGTCTTGTCTCACTGCTGGGACAAATACTCGACACCCAAAATGAAGGAAGGAAAGGGTAATTTAGCGCATTAGCTTTAGTCCATACTCATCTGGCTCCAAGGCACACTGGCACATGTCAGAGGGCAACAGTTCATGGTGATAGAAGAACAGAGCAGACAAGAGAGGAGTGGCAGAAACAATAATAGAGAGGATGTCTCTCTCCTTCAAATTGCATTCAGGCTATCAGCCCCAGGTTAGGTGGAACACATACACCCATAATCCCAGCATTACCAAGACCTATAATCCCAGTGGATTATGTTAATATGAAACTCTAGAAGTCCCCATCCCATGACTGGATGAGGCTTTGGGGGGGCAACTAGACACAAAACATAGCATTCAACCTTGGACCCCCAAAGTCTCATGCACATCCTTTTGTGCAAAAGACATTTCAGTCCATCTCTATTAGTTGCCAAAGTCCTAACAATGTCAGCATTGCTGAAAAGTCAAAGTCCCAAATCTCCTCCAAGACCCAAGGCAAATTCTTAGCTGTGAGTCCTAGTGCAAAAGAAAAGTTAAACACATCCAATATTCAAAGGCACAAGATAAACATTACCATTCCAAAAGTTGCAAACACGTAATTAAAAACACTGGGACCAAGAGAAGTCCAAAATCCAGCATGGCAAGCATTAAATCCTATAGTTCCAACTGGAACATCTAAAGCTTTCTGCACTGTGTTGTAAGCGCCAAAGGCCTTACATGGCTCCAGCCCTGCAGCACTGTTCGTAGTAGCTCCCATTGCTTCTCTCTTAGGCTGGCTTTGCTCCCACATTGCAGTTTCCCTTAGATGATCCGTGTTTCTGGCTTTTGTACACTTCTGGGGTTTCCACTGAATAGGCTTCTCACTCACAGATGTACACACTGCACTCTCAGGGGCACACTGCCTGGCCTCCAGGCCTTCTTCTGAGATAGAGGTGGAAGCCATCTTAACCTCACAACTCTTGAATTTTGAATGCACCTAAAACCAATTCCACATGGATGATGCCAAGGTCTGCTGCCAGCTGGAGCAGTAGCCAGGCTTCCATCTCTCTTGGCTGTAGGGTTCGAGTGACATGATTGCTGAGCACTCTGACCCTGATTCTGAGGAAGAAATTCCCCATGACAGTGCCTCTGTGGAACCTTGTGTGGTCTCTGCCACCATTATGGAACATGGAGCTCTGTGGCTTTTTCCTCAAGGCAAAATCTCTCTCCCTTGGAATTCTGAGACTGCAAAGAATGGAGACCTGCTGCTTTTGGTGCTGCCTTCAGGCCATCCTTTTGATTCTCTGGTTCCTTCCCAGCAATGGAGATCTTTTCAGCTCTATCTTTGCAGTCCACAGCATTCCTGGTACTTCCTTTCTGCCTAAACTCATATTATAAATTATCCTATTTTACTCTTTGCTCTTGATTCTTAACATAAATCTGGCTAAGGACCCCCAGTAATAGCCATCATTGGGTCCAATCCTAAACACTCCAAAAAGCAAAGAGTAACATTTTCTGGTTTTCAGGTCTCTTACATGAGCTAACTATACAAGTTTAGGCAACCTAATGAAACAATGTTCTAAAGCCAAAATGCACAGAGTGATCACAGATGTGTATCTCTTTGGGGCTTCTCAGTTTGGTTCAAGCATCATGTCTTTCCGAAAGGAAAAGCAGTATTGTGTAAAGTTATATCCTTTATTGCATAAGTGACATTTGTGAGAATATATGTCAGAATTAGCCATAAAATATTTGCTATATAAAGAACAAATTAATCACTTTACTTATTACAGACTTTGAAAACTCTCTGATGACAAATATGCATGTTAATTTTGAAAGAACATCTGTTCAGTCAGTTATGAACCTCCTACAGCTGCTATCTCAGTTTCTCCAACTCCGAAGCACTTTTTACCACAAATCTACATAAAATTTTGCATCTCACTTAATTATATTAGTATAACATGCTTACAATTAAATTCTCAAATCATTACAGTATTGGAAAAGTAAAATTATAAATAACAAAATTGTATGTTATTTTTATTTTAAAACATAATGGTTATTTAGTTCCATTCATCAAAATAATTTGTATTTATTTATTAGTTTTGAAATTTACTTTAAGAATTATTCATAAATGATTCTTTAGTATTGCTTAGATTTAACTTGAAGAATTCCATCCTCACTTATCAAAGTTTATGTGGAAGTCAGTCTTATGATTATTGCATTTTAGTG
Source organism: Ctenomys sociabilis (assembly GCA_004027165.1). Lineage (NCBI taxonomy): Eukaryota > Metazoa > Chordata > Mammalia > Rodentia > Ctenomyidae > Ctenomys > Ctenomys sociabilis. The sequence continues at coordinate 48,862 of PVKA01014475.1, forward strand.
TCAGAAGTTCCCTTGGTCAAGTGTCACTGAAGTTAAAAGCTGACTTTAATTTTGTACTGGCTGTTATCACTTTCTCTTGGGAGTATAGATTATTGCTAATCTAGTGTTCTTTACTTTTCCATCTATTGTAACAACACCTTGACAGAACCCATTTGACCAATGTGAAACAGTTTAACAGTAAGAATCATACACTGAAGACAAAGTGGCTATAATTAAACTGCCCTGTGAAACAGCACCGAAGTTGTTTTTCATAAGTTTCGGTAACAAACTCACTCCACATGCTGCATCCCACGCAGCATGGAACCGCCAGAGCGTTCCCTGCTCCAGAGGTGCAGCCCTAGGGATGTGTGAGGAGCAACCTTAGTGCTCTGACTCCACCTGCAAACAGCCTAACTAGCGGAGCTCCCTCACTTCCCTCAGTCCTATTTATGGTGTAATTGGATGATAGGGAAGGCTGTCAGGTTTAAAGGATGGAAGGCTATGTCTGTCTTATGGGTTTTGTAAAGCTGTAGTATAAAAATATCTAGAAGTATGGCAAAGTGCACATCAGATGCATAGGATTATAATTCTGATTTAGCAGTGAAAGGTCCATGTCATCGTGTTACACAATTATTTTTGTACTTAGCAGTCTCAAGCATGTACATTTTCTTAAAAACATAATGATTAAGCAAATACATAAATGATAATATATTTGTAAGCACAGTGCTCAAATTGCAAACATCAGACAGGGAGCTAAATACTAAAAGTCCTACAGTATCTGACAGGTTAAAGTCTACAGAAATTCCCATAAGCTCAAGTTATTTGAGAGATGATCTAAAATTACTCTTTGAATTAACATAAATTCCCAAGATTTGCAAGGTAAGGAACATTCAAGGAGAAATATGCAAAGGCCCCTCACATTAGAAACTTTGTATCTGTGTAAGTGTAATTGCCTATGTAAATGTCACAGTGGAAGTTAATGTGTCTTCCCCAGCCCAGGAGTAGAGCACCAAATGAGTGGGCTAGCAGAGGTAAGCCTTCTCAAATTGTTTTGGGAGACTTAGAAAGTTGATTACATAGACTGGTGTGTGTGACTTTGTTTAACCAGGGCCACTTTTAATGCTGCTGTTGATGTCCAGCCTATTTCTGTGAAAGAATGTGCATCCCAGTTTAACTTTAACAATGGGACTGAGGAGAATGAATCCCTGTCGCATCTGGTAGAGCATCAGATTACTGTCTCACTTCGTCCACATCCTCAGCGCACACCTGTAAAATGATTTTATAAGTACCTCTCTTTCCCTCACTTCTCAAAAGAATCCATCTCAAAAAGTTCTGGTTAAAGAGTGTTATTTAAACTTTATAAAATAATATTTAAAATTTTATGGATCAATTGATTGAAGAAAGCATGTAACCAATAAAGTGTAGCACAATATCAAGGAAGGAAAATTAATGAAAACTCTGATTGACAAAAAAATGTGATGATTTTAGAAAAAACCTTACTTCATATTGTTTTTAAAGATGTAGATTCCTCACATAAGCCCTTTGGCTGGGGCTGAGAAGGCATGCTGGTTCCTTACTCCTGTCTTCAGAATCAGGGCATGGGCTTTCTTTGCTGAGGAACTGAAGATGTGCAAACACTGGGGACAGATTAGAAGCAAACTGGGTAGATTAAACAGTTTCAAGTAGATCAATTTTCTTGTCATGCAAAGAAATATAAAATAGTAACTTCTCAGAGGCCACAAAATGAAAAGAAACAGTGATCCAGATTTTCCCAAGTAGGAGACAACAGAAAGTTTGGTTTAACATTGAGTCTGGTTCTTCCTTCCAGGTAAACTCAATTTAACAGGGTGAGTTAACTCTTACAGGCCAGTGAAGCCATGAAAAGCATTGTAGGGCTGCATCCAAAAGGGACTGCACAGAGAACTGGCCCATATTTCTGATATATTAATGTAACATAGTTATTCTATTAAGGACTATTTTCTCATGTTGAATTTTCAGCTTGCCCTGAGACTTTCTTTTAATTTCTTTCTTTTTTTGTTTAGAGCAAATATTTTATTCATTTATTAAAAAAATGTAGCTGTATATCTATCCTACCTATTTTGAATATATAGATACATAATGGTTTTTAATTTGTGTCCCACATTTGGATAGTTTTTTTCAGAGGATGGTATTCCATTATCATTAAAATATTTTAGGTGCATGAATACAGCAAAATATTCCAATATAGTCAAGTAGTTCATAGCAGTAATGGGTTACCCATAGGACTGGCAACCTCAGAAGTTGTTGACATGAGCCATTTAAAGCTGATCATATTAATATAGCTTTACTTTTTTTTTTTTTTTTTTTTTTTTTTTTTTTTTTTTTTTTTTTTTTTTTTTTTTTTTTTTTTTTTTTTTTTTTTTTTTTTTTTTTTTTTTTTTTTTTTTTTTTTTTTTTTTTTTTTTTTTTTTTTTTTTTTTGGTCTTTTTGAGACAGGGTCTCACTATGCAGTTCAGGCTGGCGTTAAACTCACTTTATAGCTTAGGCTGGTCTCGAACTCACAACAATCCTCCTGCCTCAGCCTCCCGAGTGCTGGGATTACAGGCCTGCGCCACCACGCTCGGCTATAGCTTTACTTTTTATACCTCATTTTTATACTTTTCTGCTGGATGGTTAAGATCAAGATAAAGCAAGACCAATATAACAAGAAATGTAACTTTTTTTTTTACCTTTCATTTATTTATTTATTTATTCATTTATTTTTATTTTATTAAAATACAAATGTCAACCAGACAGTTTTAAGACACCTTAACCATACACATTCGATGAATTAATACATTGCAAACTGTTTTCATAATGTTTTGGTATTGTACAAGGTGCATACATGATATTATATTTACAGATATTATTTTAGCAGATATCACTTATCAGTGAATTAAGAGTGTAGTTGCTTACTTATCTTATTTTTTATACCTGAATTATATCAAAAATTCAATAATTATTTACCTAGTGGATGACCATAGTACTAAAAGCTGACATAATATCCTGTCCAACCACCATTAGTGCAGATCTTGCCTCTCATAGAATTATGTAGAAGCACAGCGTTATCTATCCCAACTCTACTGTCTATACACACACATCATGATTTTTTTCTTTCTACAACCGTTCCTTTGTCTACACCTGTCAAAAGTGGGCACTCCATTGTCATTCAACTAACTTAGGTGCTGGAACTCGACACCACAATCCAACACAGTCCAGCATTCTACAACTATAGTGAGTTATTCAAAGAAATTGTCGATCATATCCAGTTACAGCTCAGCTTAATATTTTGGGCTTACGATGTATACTTCATTTTTATACTTTTATACTTTTCTGCTGGATGGTTAAGACCTAGGTAGATCAAGACTTATATACCAACACAAGAACTTTATATTTCCTATGTGGTCATTGAAGTCCTCTCAGGGTTTATCTTGTAGTCCTGTACATTATTCTGTAGTTCCTTTGTCTGTGTCATCCATGTGGATGAGTCACGGCC
>PVKA01014476.1:0-52339 GCA_004027165.1 Ctenomys sociabilis
TTTTTTTTTTTTTTTTTTTTTTTTTTGCAGAACCAGGGATTGAACTCAGGCCCTTGTTGGGCTTGCTGGTGAAGTGCTTATTCCACTGAGCCATCTCCCCAGCCCCCGACTGTAGTCTTTTTATTGTCTTGAAAGTAAAAGCTATCACATTTGCCTTACAGAGGCACAATAAAACCAGTTAGTGCTTGGTGCCCTCTTTCTGTTCAAATTCCCAGTCAACCAGAGCTTTCCAGACTATCCCACTGGCTCTAATGCTTTAAAATAGGTGAAATGAAGCTGGGCATTGTGGCATATGCCTGTACTTCCAGCACTTGGAGGCTGAGGCAGGAGGATCTCCATGAGTTTATGGCAAGACCCTCTCTCAAAAAATAAAACCACCGAAACAAACAGACAAGGACCAATGGATATGTCCATTTCTTTAGTTGGCTTCATCTCAACGGGATGTTGAAAATAGAATTACTGTTAAATAAGGCCCACTAATGTGATCTATTAGGCAGCATTTAGAAGTATTCACCTTGTATTTTAAAAGGAACATGGATTTCCGGTTGATAGTATTTCTGAGGATATCTGTGAGAAGGTAGTTTCTTGGTTTTCTAGATGATTCTGGAAAAGGGGCTTTTCTTGTGATCCTCTGATGGACTCTTGGATTCTTTTTCTAAATATGCACTTGTTTGTATGTGTGTGTGAGGTGTTGAGACTTGAACCCAGGGCTTTCTGTATGGCAGGGAAGCACTGTACCACTGAGTTATAACTCCAGCCCTGTCTGTCTGTCTGTCTGTCTCTGTAGTTTAGGCTAATCTTGAGCTCACTATATAGCCCAGCCTGGGCTGGAACTCATAGCAACCTTCCTGCCTCTGCCTCCCAATTGCTGAGACTACAGGCATGTGCCACCACTCCCAGCCTCAGATGATGTTTTACACTTGCATGAATTTGAAACCACTACCTTGGAGGGGTAATTTATAAAAGTAAAGCTCCAGTGTTATTTACGTTGTTGGATTCTTTCCTATTACGGACCACAGGCCAGAACTTCAAAGAGCACCTGTAGAAACCTAATTATAAGACCAAATGTCATATTAGGAGACTAATAATTAATAAATCTATTTACAAGATTGTGTGTCCTTTGATCGTAAATTACTTGTGTGAAACATCTCCATGAGTTGTATTTGCCAAACACCTCTGAAGAATTCTTCTCCGTAAATTGTTACAATTCCTGACTGCTTCCATAAAATTAACCACCTGCCCAGCTTTTATAAGCTACCCACACACTAGTCTCCAGCAACCCTGGAGGCATTCTCTGAACAAGTCTCATTTCCTGTACAAAAGGAAAAGGGCTGAAAATGAACTGAGTTTGGTCAACTGTACAAAATGTAGGCTGATTAAATTTGAACTATTTATTATAGGAGGCTAGCTTTAGAGATCTTTTAAAATAGGAAATGCAATCATATGTTTGCAGGAGCAAGATATACAGTAGTCTACAGCCAGAGAGCCTAAATTTAGAGAAGATGTTTTAGGATCCTTTCTAGTTGTGTAATTTGACCAAAGCACCTCTCCATCTAAATGTAATATTAACATTATTTAACATTAACTAGCTGATCCGTGCTACAATTTAGGTGCATAGAACAAAGAAACTTTGTGTGTGTGTGTGTGTGTGTGTGTGTGTGTGTGTGTGTGTGTTGCTGGAGATTGAACCCAGGGCCCTGTGCATGCCAGACAAATGCTATACCACGGAGTCACATTCCCAGCCCAGAAAGAAATTTATTTAACCCGATGATAATACCACAACCAGACAATTAGGATCCCAAACAGAATTTTTCATTGGAATGATTTGGTTTGGCCATGTTAATTGGATAACTCTCTTTAGTTGCACCACATACTTCTGCTCTTACATATATGTTTTTTATTTTTTTATATTAACTTTATTGAGAAAGAAGTAGCAATGAAACAGTTTCAAAACAGGTTAGTAGGACAGTTAAGATAATACATTGCATATTGTCTTCATAGTAGTTATTCATAGTACCAGATGAAAACATGATAGTTTGTCTAAATGCTATTCTAAATTTTCATTGAACTAAGAGAAAGTAGCTGTATATCTATGTTATTTTGCATGTATGTATTTTTTAAAGTTTTTTTATTTTATTGAGAAACAAATAGCAATAGGACAGTATCAAAACTGATTAATAGAGCAGTTTTAATAATTAATACATTGTACATTGTTATTTCTTAGTGGTTATCCATAATACAAGAAGCAGATCGATACCCTGTCCAAATACTATTAGTACAAATTTTCTCATTGAGTTAAGTGAAAGTAGCTGTATATCTATCCTAACTGTTCTGTATATACAAATACAAAATGGTCCTTCCTTTGTAGCTCCCTTTTTTTAGTCCTGTCAGAGATGGGTATTCCATTGGCATCTAAATACTATAGGTGCCTGAATTCAGCAAAAACAATCCAACACAGTCCAGCAGTCCACAACAGTAGCAGATTATGTGCACAAGTTGTTGACTTGAGCCTTTCACTGCTCAGCATAGTTTTCTTTCTTTCTTTCTTTTTTTTTGGTGGAACCGGGGATTGAACTCATACCCTTGCGCTTGCCAGGGAAGTGCTTATTCCACTGAGCCATCTCTCCAGCCCAAAATGAGGAGAATGCAGCTTTTTTTTTTTTTTTGGAACTGGGGATCAAACTCAGGCCCTTGCATTTGCCAGGGAAGCACTTATTCCACTGAGCCATCTCCCTGGCCCTCATTGCTCAGCATATTAATGTGGCTTTATTAAAAGTTTTTTTTTAATTGTCATTTACTCCTGATTCTTGTCAATTGTGGCTATTTTTCTTCTCTTAAAATCTAAGTCATAAGGGCCAGTGAGATAGCTCAGTGGACTAAATGCCTGCTTAGCTGAGTGCAGGGAACTGGGTTCAATGCCTGGCATCATATACTGCGCCAGCACCCCCTCCCCGCAGCCAGCCACAGAGACCCAGTGTGGTGGCACCTGACAGAGACCTAGAGCAGCGGTGTATGCCTGTAATTCCGGGGCTGGAGAGGCTGAAAAACAGGAGGATCATGACAAGTCTGAGCTGCATAGTGAGACCCTACACCAAACACATAAAACGAACAAAAAATCAAGTCATAGTTCAATCAAGTTTATTTACCTGGAAAACCTTCCTTCCTTAGAGCCAGGTTGGCTTTTGCTAGCAGAGTAAAAAAGAGATCAAGGATAAAGAATCTGTAAAACACTTGGGAACTCTTAAAACAATCTAAGGAGCCGGGCGTGGTGGCGCATGCCTGTAATCCTAGCACTCGGGAGGCGGAGGCAGGAGGATTGTTGTGAGTTCGAGACCAGCCTGAGCTACAAAGTGAGCTTAAGGCCAGCCTGAACTGCATAGTGAGACCCTGTCTCAAAAAGACAAAAAAAATAAAAAAAATAAAATAAAAAAAAAAAAATAAAATCAAAAACTAAACATACTGAGAAGCACAAGGGCCTGAGTTCAATCCCTGGTTCTGCCCAAAACCAAAAACCAAACCAAACCAAAACAAAAAACCATAAAGGTCTTTTAAAAGACGAAAAAGAGCTCATAACAATAAAAATAATTCTGTATAACAAGTCTACCTGGCAAAAATTTTAAAACATAATTCTATTTTTCTTGCAGGAGGCCAGGAGAAAAATCTACAATTTTCAAGGCTATAACTTTAATTCCTGTTACATATTTGAACTCATTTCACAGCATACTGATTTGTTCCAATGTATCTGGAATCAGGCAGCCAATAATCTTCACTCACCATCTCTACTGTGTGAATGAATGGATTGGTGGGATTAAGGGCTAGGTTCTGGGAAAACACTATTTTGCCATTTTCTGTGTGTACAGAAGAAAGCCTCTTATAGTCCTACAGAAACAGACAAGGAGGGGAAGTTTTGGGGTTGGGGAAGATGGATCAGCAACAGAAGGAAAGGCAGCCTCCAGCGGGTCAAATCCCCACTTATATAGCCAGGCGTGGTGGCGCAGGCCTGTAATCCCAGCACTTGGGAGGCTGAGGCAGGAGGATTGTTGTGAGTTCGAGACCAGCCTGAGCTACAAAGTGAGTTTAAGGCCAGCCTGAGCTGCATAGTGAGACCCTGCCTCAAAAAGACAGAAAAAAAAAAAAAAAGAAAGAAAAAAAAAAAAATCCCCACTTATATAGACTGAAGAAGCTTGTTGAGTCTCCTCTCAATTTTTTTTGGATACGAGAGAAATGGTATCCATCGTCAACATAATTAACCAGCGTATTCAGATTTTTAGAAGATGCTTTCCTTTGTGATGCAAGATTAATCTCTCTGCCTGTCAGGCTTCATGGCCAAGTTGAGAATTAATGGATTGGTAACAAGGTACAGTGCTTTTAACTCAGCATACTGATACCCAGGTGCCCTGAAAAATCATAGGCGTCTGCAGTCGCCAGATTTAGCAGCGCGCTCTTACAATGTCACAACGCCGGGTTTCCTAGACGCGTGGGTTCGCCAGCCCCATGTCGCGGGAGCGACAAGGCTGCTGGGGACAGGGGTGAAAGAGGTCCTAATTCGAGGACATGACGGACAGGGGTGGGAAGGTCCTAATTCGAGGACACGAAGCGGCCAGCAGCGGCAGGGGACTTCCAAGGTCGCCGGAAGTAAAACAAGCAAAAAGTAGTAAAAGCACCACAAATTCCCCACCCCGGGCCTGCCCACCCGCGCGGGCGAGTCGGCACCGCCCCCCCACTCACACCCCGACCGCGTTCACAGCGAGGGGCCAGCAAGGCCCAGGGACGTCCGGGTCGGCCCCGCAGCGCTGACGGGCGTCTGCGAGAGCCAATGGGCGCCGGGAGGCGGGACCGAGCGCTCGAGGGGCGGGATTTCCCGCGCGGTGGCCGGGCGCCGGGCTAGGGCGGTGCGCGCGGGCGGCGTCGGCGGCCTCGCTTGCGAGAGGGCTGGCTGGGTCAGCTGCTGTGGGCGCCGGACGCGTCTCGTGCCTGCGCCACGATGCCTGGGATCGACAAGCTGCCCATCGAGGAGACGCTGGATGACAGCCCGCAGGTGAGGCATGGGGGCGGAGGCGGGCGGCGGGGGAGCCCCGCGCGGGCGGGCGCGGGCCTGGAGCCGCCGCAGGTGCCCGCCCCGGCCCAGGTGGGCGCCGCCGCCGCCGCAGCCCGGGCGCCCCCGCCCGCTGCGGGCCGCGCCCTGAGAGGCCGAGGCCCGGCGCGCAGCCCGGGGCCCGCGCGGGGGTGCGCGGCCGGGCTGGGGCCGCCGCCGCCACCGCCTCTCGGTTGCGGACGCCCCGAGTCCCCTGTTTATTGGGCGGATCGTGGCTTTTTTTTTCTTTCTTTCTTCTTTTTTTTTTTTTTTTTTAATCGCGATGGAGTGCCGTGATGGTCCGCAGCCCGGGATTTGCGAGGAAAATGCAGGAGGGATCGAATCTGGTAGTCTGTTGAATGCCTTCTGAGGCGCTGCTCGTAGGGGAAGGAAGTGGCCGAGAGGCTGTGCGCGGAGAGGCGCCGGCGAAGTCGCGAGGGTACCCGGGCCGGCGCCCGCCCTCCCCGCCGTGCCTGCCTGCTGTCACTCGAGCCCCGCTCGGCGCGTGATGCGCTGCGCCTTCGCGGCTCCAGGACCGCTGCGCCGCTCCCCGCGGATTTGGCTCTCTTGAACTCATCAAAATAAAAGCCTCGGGTTTTGTGCGTTCGGAATGATGCTGGTGCATTTGGTTACATTTTCGGTACTGAGAATGAAATTAATTGCATTACAGTGTTGGTTGGGGGTCTAACTTGCATAAAGAAATTTGATTTGTGTGCCTCCTTTTCTACATGGGCGATTTGAGATGTTCCTGGTACTTAAGATGCACAGTTTCTGAAATTTCGCTTACCTAGAAATACAGTTGCATGCGTATCAATGTGTTTTTCGTTTAATGTACTCCTTCGCCCCAAAAGAGAAAAGGCTAGATAATTGTTTCCTGGATTGCATCCCTGCCTTCGATTCCCCAACTTGAAATGGGGCTGTGGTTTTGAACCTGATTTGTTTTTCTTCATCCTGGAACTTATCTTCGCAGGGCAGTTGTTTGCTAGTAATGTAGTCTTGGGAGCCTAAATTGCCAAAGAGAAACCCACACGTGACTTATCTTAGCTGCCAGTACAGGGTAGCCAGTTCAGATTAGTTTAATGACATCTTCAGGATAATTGCAAGGCCAAAGTGGTTGTGCAAGCCTGTGATTCTAGCACTCTTGGGAAGCTGAGACAGGAGGATCACAGGTTCAGGTTTAGCCTGGCAATTGAGCGACTTACCGAATCTCAAAATAAAAAATAAAATTAAAAAACCCAAGGATATAGTTCAGTTTCTGTACACCTGGGTTCAATCCCCAGTACCACTATCTTCCCCAATACCAGAAAAAAAATTGATAAAAGTTGTTTGTCTGAAAGGATTTGCAACAATTTTGTGGTTGTAAGGTGAGGTGTGTTTTGTCATTTTAGTATTATTATGTAAGGCTCAGTGGGTTGCCGTACTTAACCTTGTCTGACTTCAAAGAAAGTTGCCTGTAGGTTAAGAAGGGGTGCCCTAGCCATAACTTTAGAGGCAGAGATCTTAACGTTTGAGAATTAGTTGTATTTTTTTCACAAGCATACCTCATATCGGCTTTGAATAATTTTTACTTAAGTAACTATAACTACATTGGTTTTTTTTTTTTTTTTTTTCAATTCCTAGCGGCAGTAAGTTTGAACTTGGTATTGTTTATTCGGGGAAAATTAGTTGGGACAATGGGGTTTAGGAAGGGGGGACATTTGGAGGTTATTCTTAGGGAAAACTTGTGGGCAGGAAGAAATGCCCTGATCTGGAATTGGGGGTATCAAGGTTTTAGTTTTTACTGCATTTAGGACCCTCTACTTGAAGGCAAGGCGTTAAGTTCTCTGGACCTCCATCTTTTCAAACATTTTTGCTAGGTGCGGTGACGCATGCACTAGAGAGGCTGAGGCTTGGACTACAGAGTGAGACTGTCTCAAAACAAACGCCCCCCCCCCACGACCATTTTTGTCCCTGAATTTAACAAATAACCATAATCCAGCAGCAAATCCCCCTTTTTTTTGTTTTGGAACTGGGGATTGAACTCAGGTCCTTGCCCTTGCCAGGTAAGCACTTAACTGAGCTATCTCCCCAGCCCCAGCAAATCCAAATAATAATTTTCTTTATTCTGGTCTTTTTAAAAATGTGTATATTTTGGAAGCTGAAATGTGTATATTTTGGAAGCTGAAAAGATAGCTCCTCGGACTGTAGTGCCTGATTAGGCAAACCCCCCTTGCTGTGCCAGCCCCACCCCCAGGGCTGGCAGAACTGGCCTGGCCAGAGTCCAGGCCGTGGGGTGCACGCTCATAATCCCAGCACTTGGGAGGCTGTGAACAGGAGGATCGCTGAGTCTGACCTATGCAGTGAAACCCTGTAGATACTGTGGGCCCTGTCCTAAAATTAAAAAAAAAAAAGTATAGTTTTAACATAATTATGATTATATTGTGGATAACAGTTTTTAATCTTCCAACATTATAGCTTAAGTATCTTTACTTGTTGTTATATCTTCTCAATAAAACAGATTTGGAGACTTTTTTTTTTTTCACTCTGGCCAGCTGGGCCTGCCCTGGGGGCGAGGCTGGTGCACCTTGTGGTGCCAAGCTACATGTTTTTTTTTTTTTTTTGTGCAGAACCAGGGATTGAACTCAGACCCTTGCGCTTGTCAGGGAAGCGTTTATTCCACTGAGCCATCTCCCCAGCCCCTTACCCCAAGCTATCTTTCAGGCCCTGAACTTGATATTCTTGGCCCGGGAACTTGGGGTGAAAGTGCAGAATAGTGATTGAGTGCTTGCCTACCAAGCATGAGGCCCTAGATTGCATCCCTAGCACTGAACATAAGAACAATAAAACCCCCAAAACATCTACAAAAAACCCACTCAGAACTGTTTAGAGATAAAAGCTCTTTCATTGAATCATAAATTAACGTAGGGCTGGGGAGATAGCTCAGTGGCATAAGCACCTACCTGGCGAGTGTAAGGTCCTGAGTTTTGTTCCGGGAATGAAAAAAAAAAAAGGAAGTGTATTTCCTTAAGTTGGAGTTACCTGCGCTGGCCAGATAGCTCAGTGAATCAGAGTCCTGCTTAGGCATGAGCGGCCGGGATTCAGTCCCCAGCCCGCAGTGCTTGGGGTGCACGGAGCCAGGAATGAGACTGGATGTGGTGGCTCCCACCTGTCATCCCAGCGCTTGGAAGGCGGAAGCCAGGAGGATCGCTGGGTCCCAGCTGTGTAGCAAGACCCTAGTACACTAAACACGTTAGAAAAAATAATAAAATTTAAAAAGTTGGAATTACCCATTTTTATTTTTTCAAACGTATTTGATTGTTGCTAGGTCTCACCTTGCACTCTGGACTGGTGGTGCTCCTGCTTTCAGCCTTCCCAACGCTGATGCTACCTGGGTGTGGTGGGGCATGCCTGTAGGCCTGGCAGTCTCTATATGCTGAGGCAGGAGGGTCACAAATTCAAGCCTAATTAGAGCCACTTAGGGAAAACCATCTCCCTCTTTTTTTTTTTTTTTTTTTTTTTTTTTTTTTTTTTGGTATTTTAGGGCAGGGTCTACAGGGTCTCACTGCATACATTGGACTCATAGTGATTCTCCTGTTTATAGTTTCCCAAGTGCTGGGATTATAGGAGGACACAATCATGCCCAGTCTCAACCGCTGACTCAGCATGTAATAGGGGTTGGGGCTGGGGCGGCATGGCAGGCCCAGGATCGAACTCTCAACCCCTGCATCTGCCTAAGCAGGCAGCTTTAAATCTTTAATCTGCTGAGCTATTTGGCTGGCTGGCCTGGGGAGACCATCTCTTAAAAAGGGCTCTGTGCAGTGTGGAGACCTGGGTTCAACCCCCTGACGTTTCATCCCCAAGAGAGTAGATTGAAATTAGAATTACTAAAGTTCTGTTATTTTAGGATTTTTATTTCCTGTAAGGGGAAAAATATTTTTGCATTTGGTCTATGTACCAATTAACATACATTTATTGGTTTATTTTATCCAGACAAGGTCTTTACTGGGTGTATTTGAAGAAGATGCTATTGCTAATTCCAACTATATGAACCAGCTGTATCAAGCTATGCATCGGATTTATGACGCACAGGTAAAAATTTATGACAGCGCTGTTTGCAAATGAATCTTTAGCCCCATGCCTGTCCTGCCTTGGGTGAGAAATGTTTGAGAACAGGATGGATGAACATTATAATTGAGCTTACTTTTCCATGATTAGTGTATAGTTTCTGACACTATAAAAGTGGCAAGAGGGCTGGGGAGATGGCTCAGTGGAATAAGCGCTTCCTGGGCAAGTGCAAGGGCCTGAGTTCAATCCTTGGTTCTGCCAAAAAAAAAAAAAAAAGTGACAAGAGGGCCAGGGAGAAAGCTCAGCAGTCGATAAGCACCTGGCTGGCAAGTGCATGGACCTGGGGTTGATCCCTAGTACTGCATGCTGTACCTGCCCAGGAACCCTGGGTGAGCCCTGCCTGCTCTGAATGGGGTGTGGCAACACATACTTCTGATTTGAAAGCAGTCGTCTCTATTTAGGTAATAAAAGTTAGTAGAAAATAATGTAGCCTTGGGATATAAGGAGATGAAGAAGGCTATAACTAGAGTTTTTCCATTTTTCTTTTTTGTATGACTAAATTTTCTTATAGACATAAAACTTGAGTTTGTATAACTTTTTTTTTTTTTTAATGTATTTGATATAAGATTTCACTATGCAGCTCAGACTCAGTGATTCTCTTGTTTTCAGCCTCCCCGGTGCTGGGATTACAGGCATGCATTGGCGCACTGGAACGTGGGGCTGGTGCAGCTTGTGGTGCTGGGATCGAACCTCAGTCTCTGCTTGCCTAAGCAGGTGCTTAGTACTGCTGGCTTAATTATAAATTTTAACAGTAACCTGGGTTCTGTGATACACTTTCTTTGGGATTAGTTAAATATGCAGTTTTGTTTCCTCATTTTTCTCTTTCTAGATTCACATTATCATGTGAATGCTTAAAAGTTGCTATGGTAAGCCAGGCATGATGTGCATCACGCCTGAAATCCCAGCACTGAGGCTGAGGCAGGAAGGTAGAATGTTTGTGTCATTCCTGGGCGACTTAGCAAAAACTTTGTTGAAATAAAAAAATTTTAAAAAGTTTGCGAATGTAGCACACTGGTAGAACATCCCTTTTTTTTCTTTTTTAAAGAAACAAAAACGATACGAAATTTCGGAATAAGGTGATAGGAAACCAACAATGGTAGTTGTCATTGCATATTGTTATCTTCAAAGTAATTGTTGAGTTTACCATATATAAACATGCAAAATTGGTCAAAAAAAAAAAAATCAAGCACTGGGGACCAGTGAGATAGCAGCCTAAAGCGCCTGCTTAGGCAAGCCGAGGCAAGTGTGCAGGGACCACGTGCTGTGCTAGCCTGCCCCGTGCGCTGGGCCAGCCCCCACACTCAAGCATTAACTGTCATTTTCAATAAAGCAGTAGAAGTCAGTGGTACAGATATGTGTATATATGTATTTCCCTTTTTTGTTTCTTTTCGCCTTTCCCCATTGAAGTTGTTCTTTTAATCAGTTTCCTTCCCTTTCACTGTATCTATTGTACTTTTCAGGTTTTGTTTACTCCTTTAGATTCTTACACTAGGAAGACAATGTGATGTTTACACATGGAGGTCTGATGTATTTCACTTGAGTGTGGTCTGTAGTTGTATCCGTTTACCCATAAAAGCCTCACATTTATCTTTATAGCTGAAAGTATATGAATAATACTCCATTACATAAAAATACTACATCTTTTTTCTGCATTCCTTGGTTGATATGCATTTGAGGTGTTTATAAGATTAAGCTGAATTGACAAATTGCACTGCTATAAAACATGGGTGCACATATATCACTGTGGTATGCTGTTTTCAGTTCTCCTGGAAAAATAACCCAGAAAGGGAATAGCTGGTTTGAGTGGGACTTCTAATCTTAGCTTTTTTTTTTCTTTTTGGTACTGGGGATTGAACTCAGCACCTGGTGCTTGCCGGGCAGGCGCTTATACCACTGAGCTATCTTCCTGCCCTAGACCTAGTTTTTTTTTTGGTGTCTTTTTGAGACAGGGTCTCACTATGCAGTTCAGGCTGGCCTTAAGCTCACTTAGTAGCTCAGGCTGGTCTCGAACTCATAACAATCCTCCTGCCTTAGCCTCCTGAGTGCTGGGATTACAAGCATGCGCCACCACGCCCGGCTTTAGACCTAGGTTTTTGAGGCATCTCTACACTGATTTCCATAATCATTGCACCAGCCTAAATTCCTATCAAAAGCAGAGAAAGGTTCATTTTTCCCCATAGCCCTGCCAGCATGTTTATTGTTGATTTCTTGATAGCCATTCTTAGGAGTAAGGTAGAAATTTCAGCTTTTTTTTTTTTTTTTCTGGGTGGAGATGGGATTGAACTCAGGCCCTTGCGCTTGCCAGGCAAGTGCTTATTCTACTGAGCCATCTCCCTGGTCCCAATTTTAGCATTTTTAACATTTGCATTTCTCAAATAAGCAATGATGGAGGGCGAGGAAGATGGCTCAGTTCAATCCCCGGTTCCACCAAAAAAAAAACAAAAAAAAACCAGAAAGCAATGATGTTGAACATTTTGTCATATATTTATTTGCCATTTGTATTTCTTCATCTGAGAAGTGTGTATTTGTCTCAGAGCATCCCTGGTTTTTAACACCACCACTACCAAAAGGAAGGAAGGATGGAAGGAAGGACAACTATACAAACAAACGTTACTATGGCTGGGCATAGTGGTACATACCTGTTATCTTTGCACTCTGGAGGCTGAGGCAGGAGGATTCCCATGAGTTCAAGGCCAGCCTGGGCTACTTAGTTGAAGGCCAGTTTGAGTTACAGAGAGAGACCCAGTCTCCAAAAAAGTAAAGCAGGTTGCTGTGGTAGTTTATTTTTTTGCTTTGCTCAAATTTATTTTTATGGAAGGGTCTACAGAATATTTAGGGTCTCACCACTAAATTGGAGTAGTGATTCTCCTGTTTACAGCCTCCTAAGTGCTGGGATTATAGGCTTGTGCCACCACGCCCAGTCTCAATTGCTGTTGCCAGGGCAGGCCCTAGGACAACCCCCCCCAGGCGTTTTAATCCACTGAGCTATTTGTCCTGCCCACCAGTTAAATTTTTGATTGCAAATATTTGATTAGTATAAGTGATTATGTTTTTCATTGTAAAAGAAATTTTGAAATGGAAAAGTCTTAAATATGGCTGGGTTATGAGTAAATCAAGCACATTTTGGTGGTTTTTATTTTGTTTTGTTTTTTTGAGACATAGTCTTGCTATGTTGTTCAGGCTGGCCTTCTGAGGAAGGAGGATCACTGAGTTTGAGGCCAGCCTAGACTACAAAGTGAGCTCAAGGCCAGCTTAGAATATATAGCAAAACCCTGTCACAAAAAAAAAGTCAAATCACTACGTAGCTGGCTTTGAATTTGCAGTAGACTTCGGGCCTCAGTCTCCTGAACGCTGGGATTAGAGGCATGCACCACCACACATGGCTTTCTGTTATTAGATGCTTATGATATCAGCATTTACAGAGAATAACAGTCTAGAATCCCATCTAGAATCTTTCAGATTTTGTGAATGTCATATATAGCTTATTTCTAGCTTTTATTTTTTAGTCTTTTATCTGATACAGGGTCTCCCACTCTCCCAGCATGGCGCTCCAGGGTTCTTACGCCGGTGTAGCATGTGGTGCCAGGAATTGAGTCTGAATCCTTGTGCTTGCCAGGCAGATGCTTAGACCACTGAGCTACCTCCCCAGCCCCTTCTAGCACTCAAATATTTAATGCATAGTTTTTATTAGCCAGACATTAATAGCAAAAAAGAACATACCTGGGACATTGATGAATTCTTTGACACTCTCTCTTGTGATTTGTAATTTCTTTTGAAATGCTTTAATGGTATTTGCCTTTCCAGTGGTTTAATGCAGATTTTAAATAAATACATTGTTCAGGGCTGGTGGTATTGGTCAGTGGACTAAGTGCCTGCTTAGACAAGTGCAGGGACCAAGGTTGGATCTCTGGTACTGTGTGCTGCACCAACTCCTTCCCCCAGGCATGCTGAGGTGGCCACTGAGACTGGGTGTGGGGGCACAGGCTTGTCATCTCAGCCCTGGAGAGGCTGAAACAGGAGGATCGCTGAGTCTGAGTTGCGTAGTGAGACCATGTCAAATCCATAAATTAAAAAAAATACATTGTTCAGTATCTATGTAACAGTAAATAAAAGTGGTCTAGATAGCTTTAGTTAAGGCTTGTTTTAGTAATACTGTGCTAATTTGAATGCCAATCTTTTTCTGTAGAACGAATTAAGTGCAGCAACACACCTGGCTTCGAAACTATTAAAAGAATACGAAAAACAGGTACGTGTATTGGAGTTTTCAGAGCATGTTAAAATAGGCCTGGACCCAGTATTTGTACAGTGGACTGTCTCGTCCAGAATCCGTAAGCTGTGGCTGGGTGTGGCACACCACATGCCTGCAATTCCCAGCATTCTCAGAGAGTGACACAGGAGGATTGCAGCTTTGAAAGTTTGAACCCCTCCTGGGCTACTTAGTGACCTATCTCAAAACAAAAAATTAAAAAAGGCTGGAGACGTAACCTTATGCGAAGGCTTAAGATCAGTCCCCACTACTACCACTACAAAAAAAGAATCCTTAAGTTTTCTTGAATTCACAGACTGTGCAATAGTTTTAATGGTTTTATGTTAAAGAGGTTTTCTTGTTTACTTTTTATAAGTGAAGAACCTGAGGCTTGTTTAAAGTCACATGGTTAGTCATTAGAGGAGCTAAGCTAAACAGTCTTTGAACTTCCCTTGTTAAGTGCATTGTAGCATAACGTTAGTTGGTTACTTAGCAAACATGTAAATTAAGGCTAGCTTAAAAGGTTAATGCTCATTATTAAAATGACTGCTATATTAAGATGATATCTTTGAAGCTTTCTTAAAATTTTGTAAGTTTTCTGGTTACTGGAAAAAGTGAATTATGTTATTCACAAAATTCATGCAGCGTGGATCTTCGTCTCTTTTCAGCGTTTCCCACTGCGGGGTGATGATGAAGTTATGAGTTCTACTCTGCAACAGTTTTCAAAAGTTATAGATGAGGTAAATGCTTCTTTTCTCTGAATAAGCATTCTCATAATTAAGTTGCTCCAAGATACTCAGCTTTAATTGAGAACTTTATTACCATTATAGGAGTAAGACTCTGTTACAAAGACTACGAAAGAAGGATCTTGTTTCCACATACTAGTTGCTGTCTCATAAAACAGTACTTCATCTGTGAAAACCAACTGTTTGCCAGGAATCCGCTTAGAGATGGGCTTCTTGCACTCCTGGCCCATTCATTGTGCTATTTGACAAGGGCAGGGAAAGGAAGATGAAGCCACAAGCTATTGCTGAGCCCTTCATGGTTTTTTCTTTTGCCACGAAGCAACATTTACTGTTCAGTTGTTACTTTCATGAACAGGTTACTTAGGAAAATATTTTATAAATGATTGTATTTCAACTTTAAAACTCCCCCAAAAGTGACCGCTATCAACTGCCATTAGAACATGCTAGAGTGAGCTGCCTTACCATTTCTTTAATTTTTGTGAATATGAAATGAAGCATAGTCGTATAGGGTATGGGGATGCATGCCTGTAATTCCAGTACTTGGGAGGCTGAGGCAGGAGGGTTGCCATGAATTCAAGGCTAGCCAGGGCCAAATGAGTGATTTCAAAACCAGTCTGGACCGCATAATGAGAACCTAGCTCAAACAAATACACAAACCCCAATCCCCCATCCCACCAAAGTTAAGAATACAAGGAAGGACGATTAAGTAGAATAAACATTTAAGACAATAGAAAGCACACATATCAGAAAAGCCAAAGCATGGGGCCAGAGAAACAGCTCAATAGCATAAACACCTGCCTGGCAAGCACAAGGTCCTGAGTTTAATCCCCAGTCCAAAAGAAAACAGGGCTGGGGAGATGGCTCTGTGGAGTAAGCACTTCCCTGGCAGGTGCAAAGGCCTGAGTTTGATCCCCAGTTCTGCACAAAAAAAAAAAAAAAAAAAAAAAGCCAAAGCAGATTTACATTTTTATACTGTCCAGGCCCTATCACTTCTTCCATCTCAAACAGCAAAATCGACCCTTAGTATGTTTTTGTTTTTTTCTTTTTACTTTTAGTATACTGCAAGTCCAATCACCCTACAGATTGGGCTTGCAGTGATCCTTTTGTTTCAGCCTCCCAAGGGCTGGGATTACAGGCACATGCGACCATGCCCAGTCTCAACCCTTAGTATCTTAAACCATTTGTCATAGCAAACCATTAAAGAAAGCAAAACGCCAAAAACCTCTTGGAAACTAGCAGTGAGAAATGTCTGAGGAATGGTAATATTTGCAACTGTTACAGTGAATGGTCTTTTTGACGTGAATAATCAATACTGCCTTTTGTAGTCTTTTTACTGGGTATACACAGATGTTAGGCCAGTGTTCTAACACTGAGCTGTACGCCTAGGCCAGTTTAAAATAACAACTCATTATGACATTCATCTTGGGAGACTGATATAAAATAAATATAAAAGAATTGGAATGTTTTCCATTTAAAAAAAATTGTGATATGTATAAACTTGCCCTTTGCTGAGCACCCTTCACTGCTGTCTGGTCCCAGAAAAGTTTCATTGTCTCAAGGGAACTATCTGCTTTTGAAGTTACTTTCATCTTCTTGCTCGCAG
This sequence comes from Ctenomys sociabilis, assembly GCA_004027165.1. Taxonomy (NCBI): domain Eukaryota; kingdom Metazoa; phylum Chordata; class Mammalia; order Rodentia; family Ctenomyidae; genus Ctenomys; species Ctenomys sociabilis. The sequence goes on from PVKA01014476.1 coordinate 15,774, forward strand.
TAGTTCTTGGCAACTGCTAGTATACTTTTGGCCTATACATTTTCCAGTTTTGCATATTTAATATAAACAGACCCTTACAATTTATAGACTTTTGTATCTGTCTGTTTTTACTTAGCATGTGTTTAGCGTTTGTGTTGTAATATGAGTTACACTTAATTGCTTTTTTTTTTTTTTTGGTGAAATAAAAATTTCATATGGACATACCACGCTTTGTATATCCATGTATTATGGACATCTGAGTTTCCACCTTTTGACTAATTAGCACTGCAGCATTCATATACGAATTTGTTTTGATGAACTGTAGTTTTTAGGTCTTTTGGGTATATACCCAGAGTAGAATTTCTTGATCATATGGTACTTTGTGTTTAGCTTTTTCCTTTTATAAAGCAAGGTCTTACTATACACTGACCTTGAACTCTCTCTAGCCCAGGCTGACCTGAACTAAAACTCTGATCCTTCTATCTCAGTCTCCCAAATCCTGGGATTATAGACATGCACCACCATGCTCAATTATCTTTAACTTTGAGTAATCACCAAACTATTAAAATTTTATTTTAATTAAGTTTTTTTGTGTGTGTGGTGCTAGGGATTGAACTCAGGACCCTACACTTGCTAGGCAGGCACTTATTCTACTGAGCTATCTCCCTGGTCCTAAGTGTCTCTCTCTCTTTTTTTTTTTTTTTGTATTTTTAGTAAGGTCTATGGGTCTCACTACATAGATTCAACTTGTACCGATCCGCCAGTGTTCAGCCTCCCTGAGAGTACACGCATGTATCATCATGCCCAGTCTCAATCCCTCTGTGTGTCCCAGGGTGGGGCTGGCACAGCAGGGGCAGGCTGGGATCGAACCCTGGCCACGGCATCTGCCTGAGCAGGCGCTTTAATCTGCTGAGCTATTTAACTGGCCTTCTAATTAAATCTTTCTAAAAATTACTATTTTTTAATTTAGTCTTTTTTGAGGGTCTCGCTGTGCAGTTTATTCAGGCTGGCCTCAAGCTCACTTTTTTAGCCCAGGCTGGTCTCTAACTTGCAATGATTTTCTTGCCTTCGCCTCAGTTCTGGGATTATAGGCATGTGCCACCATGCTTGGCCTTTAATTTAATTTTTTATTTTTTAGCAGAACCAGGGATTGAACTCAGGCCCTTGCGATTGCCAGGGAAGTGCCTATTCCACGGAGCCACCTCCCTGACACCTAATTTTATTTTAAAGACAAAAAACAAAAAAAACTTAAGACAGTAGGAGAGCAGCAGTGCTTAATACACTACATATTGTCATCTTTAAATGAGTTACTCAGTACGAGATGACACTTTTTTATAGTGCGCTTACCATGTATATTTCCCCGAGGGTGTGTCTGGCAGGGCGTGTGGTGCTGGCCGCAAAGTGTGGTCCCCTGTGGCTGCCTAAGTTTTGTCTAAGCAAGTGCTTTAGACTGCGGAGCTGTCTCATCGGCCTCAGTACTGGTGATTGAACCCAGGCCGCTCACACTGAGCTCCTTCCCCAGACCTTTTTATTATTTTTATTATAAGACTTGTTCTCATTAAAACACTAAGTTGCCCAGGCCGGGCTTGAACTTGGCAAAAGTGTGTTCTTCCTGCCTCAGTCCTAAGGAGGGCTGGTGTCATAGGTGTGTACCACTGCACCCAGTTCGTTGTCCATTTTTAAGTTGAGTTACTTGTCTCTAAGTGTTCTTTATTCTAGGTACAAACTTATTAGATATGTTATTGAAAAATATCTTAATTCCATTGTATGGATTATCTTTACTTTTTTGAAAGTATCATTTGATGCACAAAAGTTTTTAATTTTGATGAATTCCAAATTATGTATTTTTTTGTTCCTTTTGCTTTTGTTATTACACCTAAGAAGTTATTGCCAAATCCCAAGTTTTAAATGGAAAATTTTGACTGGTCAATATTTTGTACTATATCAAAAGTTTTTAGTGTTTTCTAATAAAATATATTAGCCTTTTAAAGTAGTTTTATTTACGTAAGTCTGGTTAAATGTCTCTATAGACATTTATTTTAAATGTTATCTGTTAGTTACTTGGCCTTTTTGGTCTTTTTTTCCTAACTAGCTTAGCTCTTGTCATGCGGTACTTTCAACCCAGCTTGCTGATGCCATGATGTTCCCCATTACCCAGTTTAAAGAAAGAGATCTTAAAGGTATTGAAGTCAAGCTTATGTTTTTCATCAGTTGTCAGATCAGTGCTTGTAAAATGTGTGTTATTCTGTACCTGAACCATTTCTGACCACAGTTTCTGCCACTTTTACTTAAATGGGTCCCCAGATGTTTATAGGAGCTCTTGATAGGTATTGACACAGATACCAACACGTAGTGATAGGAAATTCCTGCCCCTGTGAAGTCCTGGAGGAGGTGGATAGATACATAACGTGTCTCTCATACTTGGGGAATGGGCAGGTGTGTGAGCTCAGTGCGGAGGTCAGAACGGGCTCGTGAAAGATGTAGGCTCTGAGGGGTGGAGGGGAGTTTGCCAGAAGCTTGTCATTTGTTCTGTTAGGACCAGAATGCACAAAGGTATGGGTTTTAGAAATATTTAGCTTGTTTTAAGGATAATGGGAAATTCAGTGTGGCTGCAGTGTTGGGGCCCTGGGAAGAGGCAGTGGAGACTTTAGAAGTAGATGACATCATGTTGAAGACCGGCCTGGGCTTATGAGCACAGAGCGGCCAGTGGTGGTATTCAAGGAGTAAAGAGGGAGTTTTTTTTGGAAGAAGTAGATTTGGTGTCTAGGAGATCGGACTAAGAGTTGTGAGCTCCAGTGGTGTACGCCAAGGTGGCATGAGTAAGAGATTGATTTGACTGGGCGGTGGGAGAAGCAGAGGAGCTGGCTTGTCTCCCAGCTCCGTGACTTAGTCGTTTGTGGATGTTACTCTCATTTATTGTTACTAGGTGATGAAATGAGGTTTTGTAGAGTTGGATCTTTTTTTATAAATTACCAGTTAAATTACATTGAATTATTTTTAAACTATATAGATGGAATAGAAACAGTAAGCTAATAATGTTTCAGTCATTTGTAAAATAAACTATACATGGAATAAAGACAAATATACTGCCGAGATGCAGTAAATAATTGTCATGGTCATTAAGTATGTGTATTTCAGGCCAGGCAAGAGCAAATACAAGGTCCTGAATTCAATTCCCAGCATTAAAAAAAAGGAATAGTTATTTCCAAGGTGGAGAAACAAGTTTTTCTCTATGCTATAAGAGGACTAATTGTCCTAATCTTACTAAAATGTGCTTTTTTTCTCATTTAGCATTTACAGTTATTATAATCATATGTCAAAAAATGAATTAATAAGCACTGCTGGAATATTTGCATACAACACAATGGGTTTTAAAATTTTTTCATGTTATATTACTTATATCAAGTAGATTTGTGATGGGTGATTGTTGCCAAAGAGAGTAAATGTTTTATAGAGTAGCTGATGCAGCAGTTTTGCACTTTATAGAAGTATAAAATATTACTTATTTAGTTTTTAGTTTTAGTGGATTTATTGCTTTATAAACAAACTTTAATGTGTTTAAAAATATGTTAAACAGAAGTTATTCTTGAACTTTTTCAGAAATTCTAACATTAAAGGAAGTTTTTCAGATTGCTAGTAATGGTAAGCCCTGAATACTTTCTTTCTGAATACTTTATATACTTATTTTTTTATTGATGCATTTATTCAACGATAGCATGGTTGATTCTTTGTAATAATTTAAAAAATGAACCTAATTCTAATCTTAAGTGACTATTATTTAGATCAATGCAACTTGAATACATAGTTTATAAGAAATTTTTTTTTTGTGGAACCAGGTATAAGAAAAAATTTAAAGGTATATTTTATTACTCTTCTAGTTTACTATATTCATAGTATCTAAAAACATGATGTAATACTTTCCATGCTGGGCTTGGTGGCACATGCTATAATCCCAGCACTTGGGGAGGCTGAGGCAGGAGGATTGCTACAAGTTTGAGTGAGGCCAGCCTGGGCTACATAGTGAGACCGTCTCAAAGGAAACCAGACAACAAAAAACTTTGATGTCCCTTGTTTTTCTGCATATTGCAATTTTTATTTATATGTTATATATTTTGCTTATGTATTTTTGCATTTAGGACAGGAGGTACAGGGTATACAGGTTCTGACTCAGACTTGTAGTGATCCTCCTGTTTACAGCCTCCCAAGTGCTGGGATTACAGGCACGCGCCCTGGGGATCAAACTCCCTTTCTGCCTAAGCAGGGGCTCTAATTCCCTGAACTAGTTGGCCAGCCCTTCCATTGTTTATTTAATGAGCATTTAATTTGAGTGTGTGGCCGGCTCAGCCTGCCCTAGGAGCAGGGCTGGCATAGCATGTAGTTCCATGGTCCTTTTGCTTTGCCTAAGCTTGCATGAGCAGGCACTTTAGACTGCTCAGCTATCTCACTGGCCCCATTTACTATTTTTGGACTAACAGTACTTTTAAAAACTTGTAGTAGTTTATTATTTCCTTGGAATTTTTTTTTTATTTACTTGTTTGATAAATAGACACAATTTAAGGGACTCAGCTGTGGGGAAATTTAAATATGATAATCATGTGGTTGTGACTTGTTGCTTTAGTACATTTGGAGAAAGACGTGTGAGGGACATTTTAAGAGTATTTGTAAAGTTTTGCAATTACTGTTACATGGTTGTCAACACTCATTTCTGCCTTCTAGATCATGATGCTGCAATTAACAGGTACAGCCGATTGTCCAAGAAAAAGGAAAATGATAAGGTAGGGTACACACCCACTCCTTCACCATTAATGACTATTTCCTTAGTGGTTTTCCCTGTTTAAAAGGCCTACAAGGTAGCTCAGCAAACTGAGCAGCTTCTTCATCAAGCTCAGGGACTGGGTGCGATGCACAGCACCACAGGCTGCACTATCCCTGCCCCCAGGTGCGCCTGTAAACCCAGCTCTGGGGAGGCTGGAAACAGGAAGACCACTGAGTCTGAGCTGCATAGTGAGACCCTGTACCAAATACATTTAAAAAAAAAGCCCATGGTTCATGTGTTGTATTTTGTGTGTGTATTGTTTGTATTTTTTTATTTTTCTCTCTGACACAGAGTTTCACTATGTAGTTCAGGCTGGTCTCAAATTTGTAGCAATTCTCCTGCCTTAGCCTCCCAAGTGGTGGGATTATAGGGGAGACAGACAGACAGGCAGGCAGGCAGGCAGATAGGCACATAGAAATATTTTACAAAATTATAGTAGTCAAAAAGCTGAGCAATTGTTGGAAAGATAGCTTAGTGGCATAAGTGCCTGCCTGGCAAGCACAAGCTCTTGAGTTTGATCCCTGGTACCAGACAAAACAAAGGTCAAAGTGTTTGAGTTACCCTTTTTTTTAAAAAAAAAAAAGATGAGAGCCAGGAATTTAGCACAGTGGCACATTACCTGTTTAGCAAATGTGAGGTCCTGAGTTTGATTCCTGGTATCAAACAAAAGTTGAGTTACTACATATGTAATTAAAAAAAATTCTGAGACCCTCTTCACTTAAAGGGTTATTTTTTCTTTTGATACTTCGAGCTGTGAAGTCCAGACATGTTTACTGCACATGAGAAATGCATTCAGGTAAAGATTAAGTAACAGAATATAAATAGGTTCCTCTCCTTCAGATGAGCTGTCTCTCCAGGGCCTACTTCCGGCTTGCGGCGTAGGACTCCCTAGTGCTTGAGTGAGGTGGGACTTGCTGGGTGTACCTTGGCTGCTGCCGCTGCCTGTGGGAATTCATGTGGAGTCACATTTTGTGTGCCAGCCATGGTGCCCATGAATGGGATCTGCTTGCCATTTCTAGTTTCAGTTCACAGACTGATTGAGCAGGTACTTACTGATCAGATGTATTTATGAGGTCTCTGTTAATTACTTTGTCTTACACATACACTGTATGTGTAAGATTTGGCATATTTTACATTGCATCTGACTGAAGTCTCCTTTAAAACATTCTTTCATTGCTCTTTCAATGTAAACTTATTGAGCACCTGCTTTGTATGGAGCAGTATGTTGAAGGAACAATGGGAGTAGGCTCCACCCCTGCCCTCTAAGAGTGGCTACTCCATAGTTACTGAAGGCTTTTGTGTGACTGCGTAGGACTGGACTAAGTGCCAGAGTACAAGGAGGAAGAGAAGGTGTGGATTAATGGGAGTCAATCACAAAAACTGAATACTTTTTGTTCTTGCTTTGCTGTACTAGGGATTGAACTGAGGACCTTGCACTTGCCAGGCAGGCACTTACATTGAGAGCACAGAAGGGCTTTGATGGGTGAACTGGGAAATACCATACTTGTAGAAGCCAACATTGTAGTGCACTGAAAATACGTGGTATCACAGATATGGGTGGAGAAAGCTTTGTTCCTTCAGAAGCCTTGGCAGAGGCATATGGTGGAGCTGGGAGGACGTAAGGTCTGAAGCTCTTGTGTTGCAGTCAGCCTGGGAACAAATCCCAGCCCTGCCCCTAAATTTGCCCAAAGTCATGTTCTTCTACTTAATTCTCAACCTTTTTTTTTTTCCTATCAAAAAATGAAAGAAGGCTGGCCTGATAGCTCAGCAGACTAAAGTGCCTGCTTAGGCAGAGCTCAGTGGCTGGGGTTTGATTCCCAGTGTGCTGTGCTGGACCTGCCTCCTGCGGTGTGCTGAGAGGATCGCTGAGACTGGGTGAGGTGGCACATGCCTGTAATCCCAGCACTTGAGAAGCTGAAAACAGGAGAATCATTGAGTCTGATCTAGTAGTGAGACCTGTAGATTGTCCTAAATACAGAAAGAAGGATAAAAGGAAAAAAATGAAAGAAAAACCCCCACTATTTTGTGAAGAAGTTAGGTAATGCATGCAGAGTACCTGTCTTACAGAAATTTCCACTGAATTCTAGTTATTATTTTGGTGATCATTGAAGAGTCATTGTAGTGTGTCTGGAACACTGGAGGTCTTCGAGGTGATGCAGCAGAAATGACAGTAGAGGTAGTTTGAAGCCAGGTTACTATATTAATGATCTGAAAATTTTTGTGAGAAGAAATGAACAGCCCCCAAAGAATTCTAAGTGGTAAGTACCACAGTGTAGTTGTGCAGTACAGCAGAACCACTAATGAAGGCATCAAGCAGCCATGACCAGAGGGAATCCAGTAGAAGGGGTTCCATTGACAAGATGTAATTTTTTAAAAAATATTTTTAGGGTAGGGTCTACAGGGTATTCAGGGTCTCACTACTAGATCGGACTCAAAGTGATCAGTCTGTTTACAGCCTCCCAAGATCTGGGATTACAGGGGAAGGAGGAGAGAGGAAGGAATGTTTTACCTAGCACTGTGGATTGACCCCAAGGGTGCTCTGTCACTGAGCTACATTGTCAGTCCATTATCATCATCATCATCATCATCGTGTCAGGGATTGAACTCAGGACCTTGTGTTGTTGGGTAGGCAGGTGCTCATGTCATTGAGTTGTATCCCTGGCTATTATTATTTTTAAAAGTATTTGGTTGTTACAGGGTCTTACTCTGTAGCTTGGACTAGAGTTGATCCTCCTGCTTTCAGCCTCCCCAGCATTGGATTACAGGCATGTGCCAGTACGCCTGGACTCTAGCCAGCTCACCCTGCCCTCATGGCTGTGCTGGTGGCATGAGCCAGGGATAGAACCACAGCCCCTGTGCTTGCTTAAGCTTGCCTAAGCAGGCACTTTAGTTCACTGAACTATCTTGCTAGCTTCTTTAGTTTTTAATTTTGTTTTGTTTCTTTTTCTTTTCTTTTTGGGTATTGGGACTTGAACTTAGGACCTTACTCTTGCCAGGCAGGTGCTGTGCCACTGAGCCATATGCCTGTCCTTTTTGTGTCTTTTTTATTTTTTATTTTGTGGAACCGGGGATTGAACTCAGGTCTTTGTACTTGCTAGGGAAGCACTTATTCCACTGAGCCATCTCCCCAGCCCTCCTTTTGTGTCTTGAGACAAAGTCTTGCTTTGTAACATAGGATGGCCTTGAACTTTGTAGCTCAGGCCAGTGAGCTTTTTGAATACTAGGATTACAGGTTTGTGCCATCATGCCTAGCTTTATTTTCTCTCTCTCTCTCTCTTTCTCTGTTTAGGACGGGGTCTACAGGGTCTCACTACATAGATCATACTTGTAGTGATTCTGCTTTCAGCTTCCCAAGTGCAAGGATTACCGTCATGCCACCATAGCCAGCCTCAGTCACCATCTCAGCATGCCAAGCAAAGCCCAGCAGCTGTGCTCTGTTAAGCAGGGCCTTAGTCCACTGAGCTGTAGGGCCAGGCCTGGCATTTATTTATTTTTTTAAATTAGATTTAAATGGTACATTTTAGATATATAATAATCATACTCATCATAGAGAATTTGTACCTGTACATGATGTGACTTGTTCTCCACCCCTATCCACTTATAGTTCTTTCCACCTTTCTTCCCCTTGTTTTTTATTTTAAGATAGGGTGTTATATTTTGATTCATGGTCACATGCACCCCAGCTTGGGAGGCTGAAAGCAGGAGATCACTGTGAGTTGGATTGGTGTAGTGAGACCCTGTACTAAATACATTAAAAAAAAAAAAAAAAAAAGACTTCCAGTTTTTTTCTAATAAAAAATAAATATTAGATTATTTAGGTAATTGGTAGGTCCTGGAGTAAGAAGACTTCAGAGCAGGTTTTTGGGAAGATACAATGTTCTTCTGATGGTAAATTTCTAGTACATTTGTGTTACGCACACTTTACATACAGCTGGAGATATGGTTCCTCCAGTACTTGGCAGAAGAGAGGAAGAGTCGCAGGCAGAGAACGAGGGCGGAGGCTGTGTGCTTCGAGCTGGCGGAAGGCAGAGACTGATGGCAGAGTTCCTGACAATTGTCTGCCAGACTTTCTCTGCCACACCTGTTCAGACACATCTTTAATGGTGTGTGGATATGCATCTTACTAACACTGTGGTTGGTAGTTAAACAGGAAAGTCAGCTTAGCTAGTATGTTGAAGGATTTCTAATAGGTCAGAAAACAAGTTCTGTTCAGTTGGTGGTGATAACAGTATTTGCCCTGGTAGGGTTTTCCCTGTAGATACTACTGAAGAGAACTCAAAATTAGGTACATGATAATATTTTAAATCTTTATTCAAAGGTAAAGTACGAAGTGATTGAAGATGTGTACACTTCCAGAAAAAAGCAACACCAGACCATGATGCATTATTTTTGTGCACTAAATACTCTTCAGTACAAGAAGAAGATAGCATTGTTAGAACCTCTACTTGGGTACATGCAAGCTCAGGTACATATTGTACTATATTTTGGGTTATAGCTATCCTGAAAGATTGATGTCAAACTTGGCATTTACAGTAAATGTAAAGATATTACCAACAATGGCCAGCATCCTTGTTTATGTCTGGGTTTAAAAAAATAATTTTGTAATGTTATCACTGTACTACTATTTTAACAAAGTAGAAGGGAATCATTTTCCCTTGAAAATAAAGATTTCAAGTGTTTTATTAGAGTACCCAAGATCACTTACATTGTTTTTTGTCCTTGTCTGTCTCAGTTGGGAACAGGAAAGAAAACTTAAGTGAATTACAGAGGTCTGCTTGTTGTTAGAGCTCCCGTTCACCTTTTTTTTATTATTTATTTTATTTTTTACAGTACTGGGGATCAAACTCAGGACTGTGCTTGCCAGGCAAGTGCTTATGCCACTAAGCTGTGGCCCCAGCACCTCCTACTCTTGTTGCATAATCTGAAAGAGATTGTGCAAGTTTGAGTTTTGAGTTTATTCCATATTCCTGAATTAAAAATGGTTGATAAACTCTAAGGCATCCAAAGAGATGCATCAAGAAGGAAGCTAGTCCTGTGCCACCATTAAAACAGTAGTAGTAATAATAATAATAATAATGATAAACTGGTGAAATCAGAAAAAAAAAGGAAGCTATAAAATGGAGTTTTGAGCAACATGAGATAGGATATAGGATGTTACTCCCTTAAAAATCAAGAATTTAAAGAACCATGGTGGCTGGGGATTTAGCTCAGTGGTGCAGCACCTTCCTGGCAAGCAGAAGGCCCTAAGATCAATTCCAGTACCCTCCCAATAAAGAAACTTGAATACTCCTTCTGATATAAGGGTGCTCATTCCTCAGATAATGAAATTTACCACTGTAATAAATATAAAATAGTTTTATCTATAAGATTTGTGTGAAATGCTCTATAATTTAAAACTTGTGTTAAATTTATGCATTTGCATTAGTTTTCTGTTAAAAGGATGTGCATTAGAACTTATTCTAGTTCGCTTAGTGCCTTTGCACCCAGTGTAGATTGCAGACTGCAGCTTCGTATTACATAAATGGAAGAATCCTTTTGTTGCTTTGACTTAGCCATATACCTTAGAGATTGCTTACCTTATATGATTTAAGTATTGTAGTAACCCTTGTATGTGTTTGTGCTTGTATCCATTCTTCTTCATCTTAGATAAGTTTCTTTAAGATGGGTTCTGAAAACCTCAGCGAGCAACTGGAAGAATTTTTAGCTAATATTGGAACAAGTGTGCAGAAGTGAGTATTTTCTCGTTAAGGTTAAAATTGAAGTATAGTGAATAAATTAACAGCTAAAAGCCAACATTTTGAAGTATTTCCTCTTAATTTTCTGAGGGTGTTTTTCCTCTATGGTCCCTTGTGGTTTGAGGATGCTTCCCTTGTTTTCCTGCCACCGTTTCTCTACAGTATAGACTTAAGTTATTTATTTGCTTATTTATTTATTTGAGACAAGGTTTCCCTTTGGACCCCAATCTGGCCTCTGACTCATGGCTATCCTACCTTAATAGCCTTCCAAGTGCTAGGATTGCAAGCATACTCCACACCTGGCTTAGAATATAAACTCTTAATTTTGCCGGGCGTGGTGGCGCATGCCTGTAATCTCAGCACTCTGGGAGGCTGAGGCAGGAGGATTGTTGTGAGTTCGAGACCAGCCTGAGCTACAAAGTGAGCTTAAGGCCTGAACTGCATAGTGAGACCCTGTCTCAAAAAAAAAAAAAAAAAAACCTCTTAATTTTGTAACAATGTCAAATTTAATGAAGTTTTTCAGAGCAAGCTTTTATATTTGAATCAAATAGACACAGTGGTAATTGCTCATAAGTGAAATTATCTTTGTGCTGTGATGTGGAGTGTGCTGCGAGGACTACTAGCTGAATCTTGCTTTATGCCATCAAAACTTAGAGAAACTAACGTCCTCATAAAGTTTGAAAGTTTGAGGAGATGAAAATGTTCCGTTCCCTTTGGGCAGTGCTAGAGATCAAAAGTAGGGCCTCGCGCACGCCAGGCAGGTGCTGTACCCTCCGCTCCGTCCCTGGCCTGCGAGTGATTGTGTTTTGTGTCTGGAGACAGGGTCTTGGCGACCTTCCTGCCTCAGCCTTCCCCGTGTTGTGATTATAGGCGTGTACAGCTGCACTTGGTGATGCTTAGGTTTTAAAGGGACAGGACATAGCAATTTGCTAACAAGAGTGAGACGGCTGCATTAGTTTTTGAATTTAGTATTGTTTTCAACGTAAATATGTTTGTATAGCTTTAACTACCTATGCTACTTCTTTTAAGAAAATGTATGTAAAACAAATATATAGGAAAAAACCCAATACATACGTAAACCTGATTGCTAAGATGTTCTTTGTTGGCTTGACTGATAGTAAATCATCTTGTTTTAGTACTGATAGTAAATCATCTTGTTTTAGTGTTCGCAGAGAAATGGACAGTGATGTGGAAACTATGCAGCAGACAATAGAGGACTTGGAAGTAGCCAGTGACCCTTTGTATGTGCCCGACCCAGACCCCACCAAATTTCCTGTTAATCGAAATTTAACCCGAAAGGCTGGATACCTTAATGCCAGAAAGTAAGAAAAGTGTTGCTATTTTCATATATTTCATATCTTATAATATGCAGTGAAGATAATACATAATTGATAAACCTGCCAAGTGTTTTGATTTTACTAAAGGTGAACTTTTTAGCGGGACCAGTATTTATGTGAACTTAGATGCAGCAGCTGAATACTTTTCAAAATAAAATCCTACTTAGGTATTTGTAGCATAACTTAGAATTATAAAAGAAATGAAACTAATTTGAGCTGAAATCTGTCACAGTGTGAATACTATTAGATGTCATTTACATGCTTTAAAATATACATAATTACAACATCAAGCCAGAATTTATTGCTTAACCTGAAGGGAGGCTAAGGGGTAAAATAAGAATAAAATAAAATTTTTTTGTTTTGAATTTGTTTCCTTGGTATATTGGATTGTAACTTAAATTTTATGGATCATCGTAAGATAGCTGCAGTTCAATTTCTGGCTTTGGTTTGGAAATTGCACACATTCCAACATAAATTCATTTAGAGACTAAAATAACAAGGTCTGTGTTTTGTTGACACTTTTGCCTTTTTGGCAAGTTGATCATTTGCAACATGTTGTCTTGTGGTTGGCTGATGAAGTCATCTTAGGTGTGTCACTGTTAAAGTGTGAATGTGCTTTCTCCATTTAGTAAGACGGGCTTGGTGTCATCCACTTGGGACAGACAGTTTTACTTCACGCAAGGTGGAAACTTAATGAGCCAAGGCCGCGGAGATGTGGCAGGCGGCCTGGCCATGGACATAGACAACTGCTCGGTGATGGCGGTGGACTGCGAAGACAGGCGGTACTGTTTCCAGATCACCTCTTTTGATGGAAAAAAGTTAGTAAAATCTCTAAAATATTTTATTTTATTTTATTTATTTATTTTTTTTTGTCTTTTTGAGACAGGGTCTCGCTATGCAGTTCAGGCTGGCCTTAAGCTCACTTTGTAGCTCAGGCTGGTCTCGAACTCAACAATCCTCCTGCCTCAGCCTCCTGAGTGCTGAGGTATGCGCCACCACGCCCGGCTCTAAAATATTTTAAACTACTGAAATGCAGGATAACTGTATATTAACATAATTTTGTTTTTAATTTTATGGAAATAAATGACTTTTCGGACTTGGTCAAATAGTAATTTATTTATGATTTCATGCCTAGAAAATGGTCACTGCAACTCTTGCATAGTATGGGGACAACAGCGCAGGTTAATTAGAGATTGTCAACTGCAGGGTCATAAAGTTCCAGCTCAGAGTTCCTTATTGAATGGTAAGACAAGGTGCTTTCTCTGTCTGATCTTTGTTTTGCTCCCTGTAAAATGTAGGTAGGGCCTGTAATTTCTACTTTAAATTATTGGGAAGGGTAGAAATCAACAAGATCAGCACATAATAAGGGTTTTAAATAGTGTTACATATTAAATATTCTGGTCAGATTCTTTTGTCCATTGATGTTTATTATGATGCCTCTTAAAAATTCTATTACCTTTCCATTAAATGAAAATCTATGAAGTAGTATAATATATTTTAAATGTATTTAGTACCGGGTCTACAGGGGCTCACAACACAGATCAGACTTGTAGTGATCTTTCCTGTTTCTTCAGTCTCACAAACACTGGGATTACAGGTGCATGCCACCCTGTCCAGTCTCATTCATCACCTCAGCGCACCCCAAGTCCTGGGCCCCTGTGTCTGCCTAAGCAGGAGCTTTAACCCACTGAGCTGTCTGGCTGGCCCTTAAAGTAGTATAATTTTTTAACAGCATAGCGAAATACAAAAAGGAGTTTGGGTTAGCTGGGTGTGACGCATGCCTATACTTCCTCACTGAGGAGGCTCAGGCTCAGTTCTAGCCCAGCCTGGGTGGCTTAGCGAGATACTATCACATTTTAAAAACTTAAGGTCTGTAGCTCAGTGTAAAAAGCCTGGGTTTATACGTACCATCACCACCCCAAAACAACCCCAAAATGGGGTCGGGGTGGGGAACAGCTAAAATCTTAGCAGAAAACAACAGGTAACTTTTGTTCGTTTTCTTTTGGGTTTTGTCTTGAGCATTTTCTTTGAAAATGATGCTGGTGAACGAACCATAGGCCATTCGCACTGAGCTACAGCCCTAGCCCTTTTTTTTATTTTTTAATGTTTTGAGCCAGGATATCATAAAGTTGCCCAGCGGGAGGGAACTTGTGATGCTCTTGCCTCAGTCACCCAGAGAGGTGCGGTTACAGGTGTGTGCACTCATCCCAGCTCTGAGCACATTTTAAAAATCGAAATTGTATGTTATAATTGTATATATTACACGTAATATACTGTAATCTATTGTACAATTATACATATAACACGGGTCTGCAGTCACTTATTTAAAAACATCTAATAATAGCTTGATTATTATATAATTATATATTATATATATATTAAAATTTTTGAACATGTATTTGCTGCAGAGTCTCACTAAGCAGCTAAGACCTCTAGTGATCCTCCTGTTTTCAGTCTCCCCAGTGCTGGGATTGCAGGCATGCATGTGCCACCATGCCTAGTCTTTTTTTTTTTTTTTTTTTTTTTTTTTTTTTTTTTTTTTTTTTCTTTTTTTTTTTTTTTTTTTTTTTTTTTTTTTTTTTTTTTACAATGCTGGAGATTGAATTTAGGACTTTGTGCTTGCCAGGCAAGCACTTATTCTACTGAGCCTGCTCAGCGCGCTCTGGGGTGGGTCTGGTGCAACATGACATGCTGAGGATCAAACCCCGGTCCCTGTGCTTGCCTAAGCAGGTACTTAGTCCGCTGAGCTATCTCGCTGGCCCTGGATAATATTTTTAAAGATGTATTATAATTTAAATATCTTCCTAATGAGTGTTTAGGTTAATTGTGATTCTCCTTCATGTATTAAGATGTTAATTTTGGCCTTTGAACTTAATGTTTAAGTGCAGTCTCTGCATGCCTAGAAAGTTAGTTTTCCCTGTATTTATGCAAATTAAGATATTTCGAGGCAGTTCCTGAGCACCTGCCTATAATCTGAGCTATCAAGAAACTGAAGCAGGAGGATGGTATGTTCCAGGTTAGCTTGAGACCCTGTCTCAAGAAAAAAATGTCATGAAAATAAATAAATTCAACATTTACCCTTTAAAACTAGGTAGTATGTCTTGTCAAAATGGTTAATTTCATGTTCCTTCTATAAATATGTAATGAATGCCAGTACTGTGTGTTGTTATACTAAATGTTAGGAGTGTCTCTGTGTTCACTTAATAAAATTGCCAAATAGTGAACATGCTAATTACCAGTATATTTTAGTTTTTGCTAATGTTTAACATCCTGGTATGATTCAAAATTTGTAAAAACAATTTTTTTTATAACCTAAAATACTAACCTTGGAGTGCTAGTACGTGCCTGTAATCTCAGACTTGGGAAACTGGGGAAGGAGGATCACCGTGAACTCAAGGCCAGCCTGGGCTGCATAGTGAGACCTGTGTCCGAAAACCCCCAATTCCCAAATATTAATATCTGTAGAAAAGTTGAATATTGTAATATTAGTGATTCTGTATATTAAAGCTTAACAGTATTAAAGGAGAAACAATAATAAAGCTAGTATTTTCTAGTAAGGTCATTGAGACAGGCACTGGGAACCCTAAATGCACTGTCACAGTCTAGCATACCTTCACGATCTGCCTTCTGAGGACTTGTGCCTACTTCTGTTATGCTGCATCTTGGCCTACTTATTAAAAGACTTAAAGTTTTAGGTTTTGCTCTGGTAGTTTTCTTCAAAAATTCTGATTGTGTGTTTTTATTTTAAATTATGGTTAAAATGTCTTTTCTATTTTTTTAGATCTTCAATTTTGCAAGCAGAGAGTAAAAAAGACCATGAAGAGGTAACTTTATTTCATTAACTTCTTCAGTCATATTTAAAAGTACTTCTCTGAGCCAGGGATATAGCTCAGTAGCACAGTGCCTTGGCATGCACAAAGCGCAAGGTCCTGAGTTTGATTCCCAGGGCTAAAAAATGTTTCTTTCTGAGGGTGAAACATTAATGTGATCACTGTAAGAAATTTTGGGTAATTCTAGTGAGTTAAAAATGTCTTTTAGTCTTGTTTTCAGTCAACATTTTTAAGTTTCTCACAGAATTTTGTAGTTAGAGGGATCTTAAAGATAAACTTTGTGTTCTCTTAAAGGCAAAAATTCAGCAGTGACTTGCATTCTGTCAGGCTAGTAGTATCATGAGGTAACAGTTTAATTTATTCTTTTCTCTTGCCAACCCCTTGAGACACTATTTGCTGAAACAAAAACGTAGTGGTAGCAGATGTGGCATGGCAGGAAGCCACTAAAATATAAACCTTGGGAAAATCAGTGATAGAAAACCAAAAACTTGGGAGCCTCTGTTCTTCCTGACAACTATTTCCATTCTTACTCTTCGCATACCAAACACAGGAGGGGAGGTACTCCAAGGGCTTACACTGCAGAAACCTTGTTTTGACAATATTCTTCTGTGAAAGTATACCATAGCTTGATTTTTAGCCTTCTTATTGAATATAATTATGTTAGTATAGAAAAGTTGGGGGGGAAAAAGAAGAGTTAGAAGTATGTAGAAATCTACCTTACTTAATTCTTGTGGAAGAGTTCCTAGTAAGACTTCCTTTAGGTTTCCAAGGAACACAGACAAGTATCTCTGCTCTCTGTATGGTTTACCAAACAAAATATTAGATGAGTGGTGAGGCCTATCGGGCACTGTGGCCCTTGAGCACGAAACAGAACATAAGGAAGAGGTGTTTTCTATGTCGAAAGAAGAGAGGTATGTAAAATACATTCACCAGCAAGCTACTCAGATATTTATCTCCTTTTTGCATGAGTTGTTATTAGTTATGGTATCTGAGTTCAGGCTGTCTTGTTTAGTGGGAATTAAGAGAGAAAATAATATAGAAAAGGTAAATACAGACTGTTAATTTCAGCATGGTTGCTATATTTTTGTTGTATTGAATAAAATTGGGATTTTAAATATAATCTGCTGAGGTCATTCTTACACACATTCATTTATAGCAAGATTTTTTTTTTTTTTTGGTTTTATTTTGTATTTGGTGCTGGGGATTAAGGTCAGAACCTTGCACATGCTAAACATGTGCTGTTCAGCAGAGTTGTGCTCCAAGGCCCGAGTATTTTCCTATAAAGATTTTATGTTTCTTCTAATGAAACTACTGTTTCATTTGGCTTCTGGACATTTCTCCTTTAGAAGAGAAACTTTTCCAGCGCTGGAAATGCTGGAAATCGCATTCAGGCTTCCTGCTTACTAGTCAAGTGTGCTACTACTGAGCTACATCCTCAGCGAGATTTTGTTGAAAAATATTTTTAATCACATTTTCCTGTTTTTTCTCTTACAGTGGATTTGTACAATTAACAACATATCTAAACAAATATACTTAAGTGAAAATCCAGAGGTAATATTTTTATTTTGCATTACTCAGATTTAGCAGAACTGAATAATTTTGTGACTACATGGCTTTTAGTTTTGTGATTTTTTTTGATTTAGTAGGTAGCTTTTAATTTGTTGTGTATGTTCTGAGTGATCTTCCTAGAATAGTGTTATTTAAAAAAACAATAAAAGCATTTAGCCAACTGGTATTTACTGGGTGGTGGCTGTTTGGTTCTGAATTGCATACCATGGAGTAAGGAGATAGAGAAAAATAAGCTATGGCCCCTGACCTCCAGGAACCTATCCTTATGGTGAAAGGGAACTAAAACTTTACTTAGTCATCGTGGAACAGAGAAGTCAACACTGGGAGTTGAGGCAAGAGGATTTCAAGTTCAGGTCTAGCCTGTGCAGCTTAGTGACTTACGAGATGAACCTTTCTCAAAGTTTAAAATAAAAAAGGTTGGATTATAGCTTAGGGTGAAGAACCTGAGTTTTATAAAACAGGATATGCTCAGAACCATGTCATGACAGGATTATGCTTTTTGCTCTGTTTAGAGATTTATTTTGAAACCAGTTGTATAATTAGAGGTTGTCAGTGAGGAACAATAGAAAACTGAAGCATGCATACAAAGAATTTGGGAATCTTGTTAAAGTGCATTATTAAAATGCATATTATAATGGAGACTGAACACCTAGCATTGCATATTTTTCTTTGGTTATCAAGTATGTCAAGCCTGGGGCTGGGGAGATGGCTCAGTAGAATAAGCACTTCCCTGGCAAGTGCAAGGGTCTGAGTTCAATCCCCAGTTGTGCAAAAAAACCAAAACAAAACAGAATGTCAAGTCTGGTGAATCCTGCAGCCATTGGGAAAGTCCAGGCATGGAGGCAGAACTGAGGGTTACTGATTGTTATGGAAGGAATCAGTTGGGTCCATGCCGCAGAGTAAGTAGTTGGACAAAAACATGGCCCCAGGACAAGAGCTGTCTCAGCTTCTGGTCTTACTGGGCTTGGATGCTGTGGACTCAGGGCCTTCCAGGACTGGCCAGAGGGTGATGATGCCAGTTGAAGGATTTCAGCTGGGAAGCCTCACTCTTAAACTACTATTGTAATGGTGGATTGGATGGGAGGGTCTGGACTAGTTGGTAACTGATGGATGCAAAGGACGAAGGAGAGGCATAAGATAGAAAGATGTTTTCCAGTTTTTAAAACTCAAGTGAAGAGAAGAACAATTTGGAAAAGGAGTTTGGTTTTATCAAAATGACCCTGAAGTGGCAGCCAGGGCACGTACATGCCCAGGAAGCAGCTTGAGTTTAAGATAAAAACTCTCATTATCTCGAAAATGTTTAATTTTTATATGTACTGGGGTGTGACCACAGGGCCTTTGCACTGAGCTATGTCCCCAGCCCTTCCGTTTTTGACAGGGTTTTTCTAAGTGGCTTAGGCTAGGCTTGAATTTGCTGTCCTCCTGTTTCAGCCTCACACAGTGCATGTTCTATATTTACATTATTTCCTTCAAAATATTAGTGATTTTTTATTTTTGTAATAAACTTAAGCTTAATATTAGAAAATCAGGGCTGATGGTAAATACATTTTGCTTTTTGGGACTCTATTCCCTGCAAACCTATATTTCCTTTTATAAGATCACCTTGAGAGAAACAAAAACTAAAATTAAAAGTTTTTTTTATTGTTTAAGGACTACCTAGGGAACACAGTGCTTGCATTTGAGTAATTCCCACTTGCAGTTCTTTCCTACCAGTTATTGAAACTAATTGTTAGTATTTTCAGGTTATCCAGATTTGTTATAGCTATGTTAATGACAATGAAAATCTTAATAAGTTGGGATTATATTGATATTTTTGTTAACTGTAGGATAGAGATGTAAAACTCTGTTGCATTTTTTTCTAACATAAAAAACAACAAAATTTATCATCTTAATAATTAACGTTTATAGGATAGTGTTAACTATAGATTGAAGTAGATCTTTAATTAAAATACTAGTTTTATTTTTATTTAGCTGTTGTAGATTAAACAGTACTTCTAAGTTTATTTCGTTTTTTTCAGTGCCAGGGACTGAACTGAGGAACTTGTGCTTGCTAAGCAGGTGCTTATGCTGCTGATCTATATCCCTGACCCTCAAATTCTTATAAAAATTTTGTTTTTAAAGTTCTGCAGGGCTGGGTGATAGCTCAGTAGAATAAATGCTTTTCTGGCAAGTGTAAGGGCCTGAGTTCAATCCCTAGTTCCGCAAAATAAATAAATAAATAAAGTTTTGCAAATGTCCTTGCTATTTTTATAATATAAATATATTCTGGAAAAATGATGAAAAGTTTACCAGCAAAGTTATCAAAATAACTGTCATATTTTGTGAAATACCCTGCTCCTATATTGCTTTATTCAGTGTATTGACTGCATGGTGCCAGGCACTGTGTTTGGTGCTGGCAATGAGAGCTGAATTCAAAATATTTGGTAGTAGGCAGCAATGGTGGCATATGCTTGGTAGCACATGACTGTAATTCCAGCTCTTGGGAGGCTGAGACAGGAGGAGTGTCCTGAGTTCAAGGCCAATCTGGGCCAGATGTCATCTCAGAAAAAGAAAACAGTAATCCTCTGAAAAGTCAGAAGAAGAAAAAAAAAACCCTCTGAAAGTATCTGGTCATTAGTGTATAGAAAAACAGTATTTTTCTATTTATATTACCAAGAAATAGTCATTATGTGAAGTAAAAGTAAACTTAAGTTTATTTACTTTTCGGTTTTTCACTCGAGCTTGCTAAGTAGTCTGTGGTGGCTGTGAGCCCATGGTGCTGTGCCGGAAGGCCTAGGGTCCTGTGGCAGCCCTCCTACCTCAGCCTCTTGGGTTCTAGGATCATAGGTGTGCGCCACTATGCCTGGCAAAAATTCAAATTTGTCATATAAAATCATGTGCCTTAGAGAACAGAAGGCAGAACTGCTTTAGTAACTGTAGTTGGGTACTTTTCAGTGTACCTCAAAAGCATTCTGATAGTTAGTTCAGAAAGCTATTCAAGCGTTTGGTTTCTTAATTACTAATATTTGTTCTTTAAAAATAAAATCAAAATAGGAAACTGCTGCACGAGTAAATCAATCAGCTTTGGAAGCTGTTACCCCTTCCCCATCTTTCCAGCAAAGACATGAAAGCCTGCGGCCAGCAGGGTGAGTGAACAAACAAAAACAATTTGGAGAACTGTGTGGGCTGTTAGAAGTGTTGGTGAGCGTTTTGACTTCAGCAGCACTTCTGGTATCAGTATGAGCTGTGCTCATGGGGACTTCAACACCAGAGAAGTGTATTTTCAGAACAATAAATTTACTAGTATTGGTGCCAACTAAATGATACTTTCAGTTTTTCATACTGTTTCAAGTTAGAACTCCAGCTTGAGGTGATTTATGCTTTTTTTCTTTGGATTTATGTTACTGAGTTTACGGGGGGGGGGGTCAGCTCAGCCCGCCCTGGGGGGAGGGGCTGGCATGGCATGTTGTGCTGGGGATCGAACCGCGGTCCCTGAGAGCTTGCCTAAGCAGGTGCTTTAGACCGCTGAGCTATCTTGCCAGCCCCTATGTTACTGAGTTTAATTGGAAAGAAGGATGACTTATTAAATAGCTATAATGTGGGATTGTTTTTATTAAAATTCACTTTCTTCTAATTGGTGTAAAATACTGTGATGTGATTTCTGAAAGAGAAAAGCAAATGCCCTGCTTTCTGATTTTTTTTTTTTTTTTTTTTTTGTATGTGTGTATTTAGACAATCTCGGCCACCAACAGCTCGAACGAGCAGTTCAGGATCCTTAGGCTCTGAGTCCACCAGTTTGGCTGCCCTGTCCTTAGATTCTCTTGTTGCACCAGACACCCCGATACAGTTTGACATCATCTCCCCTGTGTGTGAAGATCAGCCTGGTCAGGCCAAGGCCTCCGGCCAGGGAGGCAGGTGGGTGATGGCAGGCAGGGGCATGGGCTGCGCTGCGAGAGGTTGATGGCTCTGTTTCTGTATGTGACTCAGCTCCTCCATACTTTGTGCATCAGATGTGCTTCACTTCCTTTAGTTACCTGATATAAATTCAATAATTGGAAAACAGTCGTACAGGTTTTATCTTCTGCCTCAGTTAAAGAAATGCAGATAATCTAGTCACCAAACTACTTAATTCTGAATAGTTTATCAGGTCTACTTCTTGGACATCTGCTCTGACAAATTATCTTTCACTCAGAATTTTGAAAATATTACCCACATCTTTTGGATAATTCTTGTGCTTTAGGTTATTAGAAAATATGTTGTATTAGAATAAGAAATGCTTAAATTGCTATAAGAATGCTGCTATGAGTTGTTAATGAGTCATCTTTTATTTACCTAAGGAAGAATCTTTTTGTGAAAGCAGCAAATTTTTTTTCTTTGGCTATACATGAAAGAAATGGGACAGTGTCAAGTAATTTGGGGACTTAGTAAATTTGAGAGGCTAACTTGGATGTGCATGGCTGTGACTAAGCAGAAATCATTTACTTCTTTTTTTTTGTGGAACCAGGGATTGAACTGAGGCCCCTGCATTTGCCAGGGAAGTGCTTATTCCACTGAGCCATCGTTTACATTTGGTCATGGAAATATGCTCAATATTTCTTGCAGTAGGTCAGCATTATTAAAGAGATCAATTTTCTTCTTAGTGCTAATACTGTCTTAGAACAACTTAGTTGTGCTTTCAAAATTTTTTCGAGTTGTACTTCTCTTTATTGTAGCTTCTATCTTTGTTTTTCTTCTCGCACTGTTACTTCTACTTTAATAGAGCTTTGCTTTGTTTTTGGCACTGTTGGGGATTGAACCCAGCACCTCCGGCCTGCCAGGCAAATGCTGTGCTACTGAAAGTGCAAAGTGTTGTATAGGACTGTCCCGCTACAATGCGGTATATGGTTAGATTTCTAAATTTCTGTGTAAAAACATGTAATTGTTTATTTGAATTTTTTAAAAGTATTTTTTATTTCTTTTTTTCTTCACATTCTGTAGGGGTTTAAAGTTTAACATATCAGTACTTTATGGAAAATACCTGTTCCCTGCTGTCTCAGATGTTTGATACTCAGACACCTAGTGAGGTTAAGCTCAACTGCCTGTGCTATAGGATAGTAATATCATTGAGCTTCTCTTCTGGAGGGTTAACAACTTAAGTTTGCAGACCAAAAATTAGAGAAAAAGAAGGGCTACAAGAACAGCCACATTTTGGCCCTAGCCTTTCAAGGTCAGTGAGGACTCAGGACATAAGAGAATCTGTACTGTAACATCATGTAACTCAGTGGTGTCCCAAATTTTCTGATCAAGGAGATTATAGAGCCACAGAAGAAAGTGATCGACATGTAGATTGTGCCTAAGGAGAGTCCCATGGAGAGGAAACATTCTTTCAGCATTTCACAAGAGCAGATTGGTCAAGCAATGGCCATGGCTCATCCACATGGCTGCCATGACTCATCCACATGGCTAATACTGACAAAGGATCTACAAACTACGGTATAGGGTTTCAGGCTAAATCCTGAGGGGATTTGACTGACCTTATCAGATACAAAAGTTACATTTCTTATATAGGTTTTGCTTTATCTTGGTCTTAACCATCCAGCAGAAAAGTGCAATAATGAAGTATGAAAAGTAAAGCCATATTAATATGCTGAGCTGTGAAAGTCTCAAGTCAACAACTTCTGACATTGCCAGTCCTGTGGGTAACTCACTACTATTATGGACTGCTGGCATGTATTGGATTATTTTGCCGAATTCAGACACCTGCAATATTTAAATGGCAATGGAACACCCATCTCTGAGAAAGCTAAACAAAAGAAGGGGAATACAAATGAAGAACCATTTTGTACTATCTCATTGCTATTTGTTTCTCAAAATCATTAAAAAAAGAAAAGTGTTCAAATCATTGTGTTCAACTGATGACGTGTACTTAAGAGAACCTTGCACCAGGCATATAGCTCAGTGGCACAGTGCCTGCCTGGCAAGTGAAAGTCCTAAGTTCAATTTCTGGCACAAAAAAAAAAAAAAAAAAAAGATACTTTCACAGTGCCAGGAAATTCCTGGCATTTTTCCCAAGCAGCCATGATTGTAGCTATGTCAGTGGTCTTCTGTTAGCTCAACAACTTTTACATGATGGTTTATTATGATGAGTTTTTTACTATGTGTGCTCAAATTTCCAGTCCCTCTGTGTATTCCAAAATGCAGGAACATTGGGCTTAGCCTATTAATTAACTCAGTGTATGAAGCCAGAGGTCTTGCCATAGTTGTTTAGTTCTTAATGTATTCCCTACCAGATTGGAACGTTCTAGAGCTTCTCTTTTTAAAAAGATCCATGTACGAAGTTTTGCAGTATTTTGGATTTTGACTCTAGTCTCAGTGTTTGAATATCTTCTGTGTGGCTTATGGTAATTAAGCATTTAATCATTTTTTAAATTTTGGTAAATTTTTCAGGCGTACAAATCCATTTGGAGAATCTGGAGGAAGTGCAAAATCTGAAACTGAAGGTAGGACAGATACGTAATATTCCTGTGTGTTAGAACTATTTTTCAGTAGTAAACTATGTGAAGAATTTGTCATTCTCATTTGCTTTGATGCTGTGCTCAGTTTTAGTGTTTATGACTTCAAAGTTTTATGTATTTAGTCATAGTTCATGTGCAGCAACAGAATTTAATCTGATGTAAGACATCACTCACACATTATGTAATGTCATCTACTTTGATTTCATAGTAAAATTCTTTTATTTAATATTTGTACTTTAGGTAAGGATCTACAGAGTGTTCAGGGTCTCACTACTAGATCAGACTCATAGTGATCTGCCTGTTGACAGCCTCTCAAGAGCTGGGATTACAGGCCCACGTGCCACCACACCCAGTCTCAGTTGCCATCCATGCACCCCAGAGGCATAAAAATCCTTAATGTGTAGGCCATCCTTAAAAGCTTTTCCAAACAGCAGATAATTCATTCCTCGTTCTAAAGTGTTAACTTTTTAGTTTTTCCAGGAGCTGTTTTTTAAAATACATAATTCCAGAACTATAAGGATAGCTCAGCAGACTAAAGCACCTGCTTAGGCAAGCATAGGGACGGCTCCATCCCCAGCACCAGATGCCACACTAGCCCTGCCCCTCAGGTGGGCTGAGCCAGCCAGACTGTAGGTGTAGTGGCCTAGGTCTGTCCCAGGAGTCTCACCATGAGTCTGAGCTGGGTGGTGAGACCCTGTAACAACCAGATACAATAAAAATAAAATGAAATATATAATCCCAGTCTATAGAACAACTATAAGAATACTATAAGGAATTCTTTCTACCCAGAATCACGTTGCTGAACATTACCCTGTGAGATAGGAATTTTTCTATAACTTGCATACTGTGGTTACAGTTATCTTCAAGTTGAACTTCTCACAGAAAATCTAATAGGCAGTATGTTGTGTTCTTTTGGAACAGAAATGGGTTTATAAACACATACTTACCTTATTCTGTCGTAGATTCCATTCTTCATCAGTTATTCATTGTCCGATTCCTCGGGTCTATGGAGGTGAAAGCAGACGATCACCCAGATGTTGTTTATGAAACGATGCGCCAGGTCTTAGCTGCCCGGGCCATCCACAGCATCTTCCGTATGACAGAGTCACATTTATTAGTTACTTGTGACTGCTTAAAGTAAGTAATCCCTTCCTGAAAAAGCTTGCAGGAAAAATATTTACGTAATTTCAGCTTAATTAACATTTTTTCCCCCAAATTTTAAATTATTGCAGGTTAATTGATCCACAGACCCAAGTTACGAGGCTTACGGTGAGTTCAACATGATTAAAGCTTTAAGTCCCAGGGCTGGGGAGATGGCTCAGTGGAATAAGCGCTTCCCTGGCAAGTGCAAAGGCCTGAGTTCAATCCCCGGTTCCACAAAAAAAAAAGGCTTTAAGCCCTTTGTGTGCATGTACATATTCTAACTGGGAAGTCATGCTGACCTTGTCCATTCAGGCCGTTACAGTCAAGTGTTTGGCCCATCTCCAATGAGTTGTAATCAACCATTCTGTGTAACTGAAATGAATCGGTATGATCTGATGTGATACTAGGTATTTGCCCCTTAGTTAGGGAGCTTGATCAGAGAAATTAGCTGTAGGAATTAAGATGTGAACAGGATTATAGTTACTTATTTTAAAATTACTACAAGTGTATATATTTAATCATTTACCTAAGTAATTTATTGAATTTGATTTTGTGAAATCTGTTAATAAAAAAATACTGGGGCCGGGAGATGGCTCTGTAGAATAAGTGCTTCCCTGGCAAGTGCAAGGGCCTGAGTTCATTCCCTGGTTTCACCAAAAAAAACTAGAGAGAGAAAAAAAAATACTACTCTATTCTCCCTGCTAATCTAAGCCAAAATATGGTATTTGTTAAGAAAATTTGATTGTTAAATTGTTTATAATATTTTTATAGAATTCAACATGAGTTTGTCAAGAGTGTGTACTGCTTGTAGTGATTTAGAGGACCGCATTGACTTCTGATGTTTTCTGTGGCAGTTTCCTTTGCCCTTTGTAGTTTTGTATGCTACAC
Source organism: Ctenomys sociabilis (assembly GCA_004027165.1). NCBI lineage: Eukaryota > Metazoa > Chordata > Mammalia > Rodentia > Ctenomyidae > Ctenomys > Ctenomys sociabilis. The sequence continues at coordinate 41,544 of PVKA01014476.1, forward strand.
ACCAGGAAAATAAGAGGCTTTTTGGATTTGTCCTGCGGACTTCAGGAGGGAGAAGTGAGAGCAATCTGTCATCGGTCTGCTACATATTTGAGTCTAACAATGAAGGGGAGAAGGTATGTTTTTTCAAGACGTTTCTGTTCTGAAATGTGTATCACAGTCACAGTTTTTACTGATTTTTTTTTGAAAAGGCTCTTGGATTTTGCATAGCTATACCCTCAAGACTCATAAGAGTGTTGGTTTTAAGGCTAAAGAATCCTTAAATCAGTTTTGAGTTACAAAGAGGCATTACTTATGTGTTAGTCACTGAGATAATGTAAAATTTTTGCTTTTCTGTGAGAACTCAAATTTTTATACTTTTTTCACTTTTTAGATTTGTGATTCTGTTGGCCTGGCAAAGCAGATAGCTTTGTATGCGGAACTGGTAAGAATCCAAGAGATGCTTAATTTTCTAAGAATGTCAATCCGAGTAATGTGATAAGACTTTTTTAATATTAAATAAAATGACTACGGGGTTAACAGTGCATTTCATTGCTGGGATGACGTTTAGAATCTGGATATAGATCTGAGATATTGTAAAAATTATTGGTGTGCTCTCTTCTGTGTAAATATTTTTAAAAAGATTGAAAAGGTACAAAGGTCATACTAACAGATGTCAAGCACTTAGTTATTTTGGATTTAATTCATTAGTTTTATTCATCTGTCTTTAGGATCGTAGGGCATCTGAAAAACAAAAAGAAATAGAAAGAGTAAAAGAGAAGCAACAGAAAGAACTCAGTAAACAAAGACAGATTGAAAAGGTATGCAGTCCTAATGTCTTGATTTTCTTTTTGCGCAGTGTTAGTGAAGACTTAAATTTAGTACTCTGCCTTTCACATTTGAGTTTCCAAATGATATCTTCATGCTCACCTACTCCATAGCCAGGTGATTCCTAGCACAGCAGGAAAGGATAACATCTGAGTTCTTCTGGATTTTCATGGTAGTTAATGCAGACTCGGCGATGTGCTGCTAGGTAGACATACCAGAAGATTGTCTCTGTTGGAGCAGTTCTTGCAAGAGGCTTTATAGATTTAATTGCCGTTGCTGAAAGCCAGATTGCTCTCTAAGCCGAATACTGTGTGTGTGTATTCCAGAAGGATACTTCTTAATGCTTTGGAACAAACCCATGAAAGGATAAGATAACTAGCAGTTTTCATGGCAAATCTTGATCAAGTGATCTACAAGATTGTAAACCTATTACAGGTTATAGTGTTGACAATAGGAATAGAACAGAAGTGATGGATATCTAGTGAGAGCTGATCAGTAACAGTTGGGAGTGGGTGAGCTATGTGGACAGAGAAGGAGGAAATGGCAAAGATTGACATTAAAGTCAGACTTTCTCAGGAGTCTTAATTGAAGTGGTGACATCTGCTTTAGCAAGATGAATTGGACAAGGATAGAGAAGTGGTCCAGAGAGGAGGTCCTAATGATGTGTGAGTTGATCTGTTATGAGATTTTTACTGAGATAAGAGATTACTTACATTGTATATAATGAGAGATGAAGATAGCCTGAATTTAGATATAGGTCATACAAAGAGAAGGAGGAAAACAGCCAAGATTTTTGTTTGGACATTAGCTTTTATAAGCTTTCTAGAATGGTACCACAATGTACTTTGGAGTTATATTGGTTGGGTAGAGCCTTTTTGAAAAATCATCCAGTTGCCAAAATTATGTGTACTTATTTCTGACAGAAGGATTGAAGTGGCTGTCAAGTATGTAATTTAGCTGTGCTGTTTTCCATTAGACTACACAAAATGTAACTTTCTTTTCTGTCTTTATATCAGGACTTGGAAGAACAAAGCCGGTTGATAACTGCTTCCAGTAGACCAAACCAAGCCAGTAGCGAAGGGCAGTTTGTTGTCCTTAGCAGTAGCCAGTCAGAAGAGAGCGACTTGGGAGAAGAAGGAAAGAAAAGAGAGTCAGAAGCATAAGCTTTTTTTTGGTTTTTTGATTTCCCCTTCCCTTTTCTTTGGTGAAATGGCACAAGGTAACAACTATGTTGAAGTAACACAGAGTCTGTATTGTTTGTTTTAGCTTCATTAAAAAATAAGGCTGACTGGAAAAAATAAGGTTGAAATTTATGACTTAGGTTTACATTCTTTTTTCCTTAAAAAATAATGTAATATACATTAACATTAAGTGTCACATAATTGCTTATTTCCCTGACTACATTGCTAAGGAATATAGCTTTGCTGAAACATTTTTTCCTTAAATTGCCAATGTTTTCTTTTGCATTGTAATTGGCCAAGCCTATAAGAAAACATTTATTCTGCAGATTCAGATATTCACAGGTGTGTGCCCTCCCATTAGGAACGTTTTGTTTATAGTGAAGAAGCATTCAATTGAGTAAGTTTAAGACTCTTAATACAGATAATTCTACAGGTTTGCAAATACTTCAACAATCTGAAATGTGCAATAGAATTTGTGTAACGCCATTAGGACAGACGTTAGATACAAGGTTTCTAGTTGTGGCAGGTGGTACTGTAGATTCCTGGGCACTTTTTGAAGTGCTTACATTTCTCTGCTGTACTATATCTGATGCCAGAGGAAATAAGCATAAGTGTCTTCAATTCAAGATTGATACAGGGCTTAGCATTTTATTACCATATTCTTAGTTCTCAGGTTGGGACTTCAGTTATTGCTGCAGCGCAGTAATGGGTTAAAAGAAGATTTTGAAATTCGTTAAAATGACTCTTTGTTATGCAAATACATTTTAGATTATGTGTAAAGATGTTACAGGATAATACATTGTATTTTCTGCATTGTGTGAAATTTTATTGATAACCAAATGATATCCCGAAAGAAATTCTATAACAATTATGTTACTGCTTAAAAGTAAAATTCCCAGAGTTTAGTTTAAAAAATGTAACTTTTAAATTTTAGACTTCCCAGTATTTTCATAATCCTATGTTTTGATAAAGTACTGAATCATCACTTTATATCCACAAAAGCAAATAACTAGTTTATGAGCATAAAATAATTTGCACTAATTATTGTAAATACTTATACTTTACAAATAAGTAAAAGGTCTAATTCCATGAAAGATCAAAAAGGAATTGAACACCTGGTATAGTTTAGAAGTTGACTGAAGAAAGATTTTAGCCTGGTGCTAAGGTTGCAGTGACGTTTCTACACCGCTTCTATGTCAATACTGATTTCTTTTGTCTTTAGGCAGATTTTAAACATGGCCGATAGAAGTTATGCTCATGTTTCCACGTGAGAAAGTTTCCACTTGAAATAATTGAGTAAAATATTTTATGTAATTAAACATTTACAATTCATAAGGCTGATTTTATAAGGGAAAAGGTTTTTTTTTTTTTGATATGTAGTTCTGTGTCCTAATTGGAAATGGCATCTTTGTTCTTAAAGTATGATTCAGCTGTTTTCATTCTTTGTATGTCCATTATTTTCTGTAGTAATGGGATAATTATATATAGGATCATATATTCTTTTTATTTGTGCCAAATGGCCATAATGATTATTTAATGTTCTTCCAAGCCTTATGTTACCAAAACATATAATACACATGTAGACATTTGTGGAATACTCTTCAATTAAAGTTTATTTTGTGCTTACTAAAGGGGTGCGTTCTCTGCCAGTGTGTTATTCCTTTGTGTTAAAGTTGAAATGTCTCTTGTGGTTAGCACTTGGTCAGGCACAGAAGCCTCCTGCTTTGAGGACGTTTTCAGGTTGGTGGTGCTTCTGTTTGGTTCATTAGGTCTTTTCCTTATCTAAGTTGGCACCTCAGTGCAGAGGAAGTCTGTTGGTCCACAAGGAAGGTGGGTCATCGTTAAGGGCTGTCTTATTTGGCCGGTCCCTTGCATGGTAACGATTTGGGTGCCCTCCGTTAGCATCCTGGGTCAAAGTACTGGCTGGAGTTCAGAGGTGTTTGTTGCAGACTGGGGATGCTAGACAGATGTGGAAGTCCTTCTAAGTCACATTTTGTAGAAATTCTCAGACATCCATGTCTTCGGGTCAAACCAAAATGCATTCCAGTGCCAAAGTATGAGTAAACTCAGTTTCTGTTTTAGTACTATCAAACTGTTCTCTTACTGCAGATTTTTAAGCATCAATTTTAATAAGCTCGCCTTTTGTTTATAGAGGGTTGCTTATGGCTTTCTTACTGTTAAAGCTAACATCCTCTTGTGAAAGCCCTTCCAGCTCTGGGATACTTAGATGGTGATTGTATCACACTTACTGATTTTTTTTTTTTCTTACTTATTTTTAGAAATCAACAAAACTGCTGTTCTGTTTTGTTTTTGAGAGCAGAAATTAAGCCCGCCTAATTGTGCTGTGCATTCTGCTACATATATGAATAGTACTTTTGTAACTGGTAACAGTCAGTAGATAGGAAAAGTTATTTCTGCATCTTTTTAGAATTTTAAAAACTTACTGGGGACTGAAACATAACTATACACAATGATTATGTTTAATTTTAGAAGAATTCTTAGGTTTCACAACTGAGGAGGGATAAAGTTGTTTCTATTTTTCTTGGGAAAAGGACAGAGTGTGCGTAAGGCAACAGTCTTGTATGGTAAAGGCATCCGAGTCAGTTTTGATCAGGAGCCATAGTATTTGAAACTTGAGTCTTACTATAATGCTAATAGAGCATATTGTAAAACCTCCTGCTACCAAAATAAAATGAAAATATTAATGTTTGCTTTGAAAATAGCCTCCTAACATTTGGATTGTACTTTAAATATTTAAGCATACCAATTATAGCAAGCTCTTTGTTTTAACAAGTTTGGTTAACTCTTTCATGAGAGTTTTATTGTTCATTAACAACACTAGAACCACATTACACTTCTTAACCGATATCTTGTGACTATTCTCATAAGTAATTCACTTCAGTTACTACTGGGGATTAAACTATAATGTGCAAAATTGCTTCGTATATTGGATGATACTATAATGTAGTGAACTGGTTAATATTTCACTGATGCTGTTATGCACTATGCAGCTAAAGGTCAAGTAATGCTTCCCTTCAGACTTGGATTTCATGTGTTCATGGTATACATGTGAGGCAGAGAATTTATTTTTTCATTTTGTGAAAATATTTGCTGACAAAGCTTCAGGAAATATCTTGTTAGAAGATTTTTTTAATGTATAATAAAGTCCATGATTTTTGTACAGTCTTTACTATGAAGCATTTGTTATCTACTCTGCAATTTATTTTTCCATGTTGGTTCAAATGATATTTCAAGTGGGTTGTAACACTGTAATTGTACATTTAACCTCCGTGCAATTCCACAGCAGCTAAAGTGAAAAAGTGTCATTTATTGGGGAACATTTGTTACAGAAGGTCTTTGACTACAAAGAGGTGTCAGTAATTATTATAGATAGGGGGTGTATTCTTGCCTCTGCTGAGTTCTACTCATAGTTTTCCTTTATAAGTACAGGTTTACTGTGTGCTCCGTGCTCCAGACTGAGTAACTTAGACCTATAGTCTTAGTACTAACACACACACACACACACACCCCTCATGTGTACTTTGTAGTTTATTGAAGTTCTTACAAAGTTCTGATAGGAGTTTGTGCTGTAATTTATATTGTATTTCATAATAAGTTGTCTGTATACTTTTAAAAGGTCAAGGGAAGAACAGATGAAATTTAGAATTATGTAAATTTTAAGTGCATGTATATATTTGTATATTGACATGCATACATTTTATCACTTGTTTATAAGCACACCAAATTTGATTTTATGAAAATAACTTCATGCAAGCTAGTTTTATACGTTCCTTAGTGGGAAAAAATCTAAGAGACATTTAAAAATCTGTATTAATAGCTGGCTGGACTTTGGTGAAAACAGACTGTATCATCCTAGCTCTGATTGTGCCGTGACATAGCTGTGGCCCAAGGACTGTCATCTCAGTTTCTTCCTTTGCTTTCTACATACAGATACATGTACTTTACTGCAGTTCAGAATGCGCAACCGTACAGCACCAACTGTATAGAAACCCAAGTTTAAACCATTGTCTCCTGTTGTCATCGAGCAGTCCCAACTCCATGCCACTCCCACGTCTACCAGGGCCAGGCTAGGTTCAGTATAGAAACCACGAGCCCATCATTTATTTGAAGACACTTTTAATTCCCATCCTAGTCAGTGGTAAGTCGTAACCAGGAAAGGATGATGAAATTTCAGTTAAAGTTTCTATATGGCTTAGCTAAATTGTGTCGGATATGCACTTGATTACAAGGAAATAGTGTCAAGACTCAAAGCTGGCACTGTAACTTTAACATATTGACAGCCAACTTCCACATCACAGGGCTGGCCAGATAGCTCATTGGACTAAAGTGCCTGTTGAGGCAGATGCAGGGACTAGGGTTCCATCCCTGCCCTGCTGTGCAGGCCCCGCCCAGGGAGCGCTGCGATGGCTATTGAAATAGCAATAGCTGTACACACTAAATACATTTTTTAAAAAGGATAACATAGCGCAATCACTAATACATACACTCTCAAAGTTGCTGTAAAGAATTACTTAAGTTTTCGGAAATAGAATCTGTTATTCTCCGCACAATGAAACTGGGTGGATATAAAATACAAAATTAGAAGGGCAGCAAGATAAGTCAGCAGACTAAGCTGCTTAGGTAAGCACAGTGACCCACCAGGGTTCCATCCTTGGTACCGCATACCTAGCTGGCCAAGTCCAGGCGTTGGTGCTGCAGGCCTGTAATCCCAGTGCTAGCATGGCTGAAAACGGGAGGATCACTGCAAGTCCTAGCTGCATAATGAGACCTTGTACAAAATACATTAAAGAAAAAATTACAACTGATACATTAACTCAGTTGACATTTTTACTAATTTGTGTGTGTGTGTTTGAGACAGTCTTGCTGTGTAGCCCAGCCTGGCCTTGGACCCCCTATGGTGACACTGACTCTCTTGCCTCAGCCTCCCAAGTGCTGGGATTATAGTGCCTGCCACCACATTTGTCATAACTTGGATTTTAAATTTTTATACTGTTTTTAGAAGTCTAGCCACATATATGCTGAGAAGTTCTGTTCAGAGTAATGTTTTGAAAAATGTAGATTGAGATTTTAGGTGGTAGTAAAGCAAAATATGGATCATACATACCAAGTCAAATTTTTAAGCGATAGAATTATATACCTTTAGAATAGTTTGATCACCAAGTTCCTGTAAAAATTCCTTGTCCATAAAGGTCATACTCTTTGTAAAGGATATATTCTTTAAGACGATTGGGTAATGGGAGAAATGACATGAAAACAGGGCAGCGCAAATGTAAACGGCCCATGCACTTGCGGATCTTGAGGCGGCACAGATGTTTCAGGGAGCGAGGGTTTGCTAAAGTGAAAGAAATACATGTTATTTGGAAGGCAAAAGACCTGCTCTATTTCTTGGTGATCTTAGAGTTAAGTTAGCAAATGTATTTGCTGTTTAAACCCCCACGATTTGTAGTCCTTGTGAGCATCGGTTTCCATCCCAAATCTTCGTGCAGATTTGGAGCAGAGCCGTATCAACTTTGAATCCAAAGACAAGTGAGTTGTGGGTCTGGCCCTCGAAACACAAAGTCCTGTTAGTGCCCCGTCCTGTCTCACAGGTGAGCTCAGAGGCGAAGATTACCCAGGAGGAAATGAGATGAAAGAAATTATTTTCCTTAAATGCTACTTTGGAAAAATTTGGTTTGGAGAAGGGTCTTTTGATACCTTCCATAAATTTAGATCTTGTGCTTTTCTCATCTGTTTTGTCAATCATAGTTTTAAACTCCTGTGTCTACTGTTGCTATATAGCCATGGCTTAAGTGGGTTGAGAAGAATGCATTACCTGCCTATATAATAAATACCTAGCACATTTCTGTCTACTAGAAAATGGTGATTACAAATTAAATTACGAGCAACAACTTTTTTTCTCATTTCTTTGGGTCAGACTTTTTACCAGAACAGAGTTCTAAGCAACAGGTAACATAATTAGACCAGGAGTGGTGTCACATGCCTATAATCCCAGCCCTGGGGAGGCTGAAAATAGGATTCGTACGAGTCTGAGCTGCATAGTGAGACCCTGTACCAAATACATAAAAGGTAAAAAAAAAAACCGTAATTAGTGTTTTATAAGTTTTCTATAAGGAAGCTACTTACTCAGGATGAAATGTATTTCTGACCAGAGCCCCTGTTTCTGCAGCACAGCTTTTAACTTCGAACAGATCCGAACTTGATCAACGTAATCAAGCATCACCCGAACAACCTTTCCAGACAGATGCTGCAGCCACGACAAAGTTATCACTTCACAGAACTGAGGGAGGAAAAATCAGGAAATGAATCAGTCATTGCGTGACAGTGGTGCTGAACCTGTGGCACATGTAGAGGGCAGTGAAACCTCAGAGGTTCACCACCACTGATTTGTAAGTTAGCCTAGTAATCAACATTAGACTGCAGGTCAAGAACCAAGATCAGGAGTTTGTTACCTGGTCTCTAGATCAAACATTTGGAAAAAAGTTTATTACTGTGTCTTCAGGAACATAAAAGATGTAAGGAAGGTATGACATTTGTTTTATCTGTAGCAACCCTTTGGTCACCGGCCTGTAAGAAAGTTCCTTCCCAGCTTTACTTGCAGCTGGGTGTGGTCACATTCTGACGACATCTAGCCAGTGAGGTATGTCCAAGTCTGAGGAAGTCTCCAATACCCTTCAAGAAGAGCAAGGTGTGTGGTGCTTCCTCCTGCCCACCTTCTGTCTAGCTGGAGTGTGGGTGTGAGTTCTTGCATTGGGCCTGTCTGTCCAATTTGATGTCTCTGTACTTGTGGCCTGTATATGAATGAAAGTGGAACGAACCATTTTGTTTGTGGTTTGAGGCAGTCTCTCTGTTGGCCAGGCTGGTCTCCCATTTGTGGGCTCAAGCAGTCTACCCCCACCCTCAGCTAGTCTAATGCAGCTGTGCCATGGTTCTCTGCTGGCTGGCTTCTTTTTGGTACAGGGTCTCACTACACAGTTCAGATTTATAGTGATCTCCTATTTCCAGCCTCCCCAGGGCTGGGCTTACAGGTGCCTGCTGCCATGCCCTGACTCAGTGGCTGCTCAGTGCACTTGTGGGCAGGGCCAGCGTGGCTTGTGCTGCTGGGAATTGAACTGTGGTCCCTGCACTTGCCTAGGCAGGCACTTAGTCCACTGAGCTATCTCGCCCACCCTTGGCTACTGTCTTCATAGCTTCATTTTTTATTTTTATTATTTTTTAAATTTTAGTACAGGGTCTCACTATGTAGGTCAGACTCTAAGTGATCATCCTGTTTGCATCCTCACAAGTGCTGGGATTACAGTGCACCACCATGCCCAACCTCAATTGCAGTCCGAGTATCCCAGAGGCAGGGCTGGCACAGCATGCTGGGATCAAAGCCTGGCCGCTGGGCTCGGGCTAAGCATGCACTTGAATCCACTGAGCTATCTGGCTGGTCCTTTTGTTTTTAAAAAAATGTTCTTAATCCTACCCAGATACGTATCAGGGATGTTATGCATTTAAGAAATTTGCATGTGCTTTACAAGATTCCCAGATGAATGTAATACTATATGTCAATTATGCAATAATACCTCATGATAAATGTATACCTGAATGCCAGGTTACTGATGCAGAAAGTAAATCCTGTATTAATCATCTAAAAGTAGTAAGTCATATGGTACAGAAGATGCTTTTCACTTGAGAATTGAGAGTGCTTCCCTCCAATTCACTATTTCATTTCTATTTTTAAGTTGATAATACGAGTTGACGTATTTACACAGCATCTAGTTTTTGCTAAGTACAAACCTGTAAGCACCAAGGATATGTATAGCTCAGGGGCACAGCATTTTCCTGGCAAGTGCAAGGTCCTGAGTTTGATTCCCAGTACAAAAAACAAAATACACAAACCTGTAAGGTGAGGAAAATGATGTTTCGTGTGTAAGACAACATGTTAAAGTGATAATTCCAGAAAGATAAATATAAAACAAATGATCCACTTGATGAAAATGGTCAGGCAAGGGAAGGACCCTCTTGAGATGCCGCTTGAAATACGGTGTGAAGAGTGGCAGCCATTTGGAAACAGTAAAAATTCACATTAAGTAAACCAAGTGACTAGGAAAGGGACAATTAGGGGGTTAGCGTAAAAGGTTTATTTTTATTTTAGTACAGGGTCTCACTATACTGATCAGACTTACAGTGACCCTCCTGTTTTCAGCCTCTGAAGTGCTGGGATTCCAGGCATGCACCACACGTCCAGTCTAAAAATGCCTTTTTTTGTTTTATTTTTGAGTCAAGATTTCACAGTGTAGCCCAGGCTGGCCTCAGATTCCCTACAATCCTCCTGCCTTAGCCTCCCGAGGGCTGGGCACACAGGTGTGTGCGACCCTGCCAGCTAAAAATATGTGGTGAAACAGGGCCAACTGTTGTGATTCTTTTTCATTAGGTGAATAAAGGGCCAGTGAAATAGCTCAGTGGTCTAAAGCACCTGCTGCTTAGGCAAGCACAGAACTGCAGTTTGATCCCTGGCACCACATGCCGCACCAGCCCTGCCCCCAGGGAGGGCTGTGCCAGCCACACACACACACACACACACGAATAAAGGTGATTTAATCAAATGTTAAAGCATTGGGCAAGGACATAGTGGCATAGCACCTGTGTAGACATTGGAAGGTCATGAATTCAGTTTCCAATACCAAGAAAAAGGACTGAAAGCACTTTTAAAAACTTAAGAGATACGAATATTGGGAACCCAGGAATTTAGCTGGTTGTCTCACAAAGTATAATTGGAACATAAAATGGCAGTGTTTTTTTTTTTTT
>PVKA01014477.1:0-52345 GCA_004027165.1 Ctenomys sociabilis
CCCTGGGCTTGCCTGCCTGCCTTCCTCCCCACCTTCGCCCCCACACGCCCTTGCCTCCTTCTCCCTCCCCTCAGCCTTGCCTCCCCTCCCCCCACCTTGGCTCGATGGCTGGACTGCTGCTGTCACAGCAGATAGATAATTGAAAAATGGGCCTCACCTTTGCAGCCAGCAGGAGTGGTTCAGGCTGTTACCGCCGGGGTTACCTACTCCATCTCAGGCCCAGGTTCCAAAAGAGATTCTGAGGAAATTGGATTTTACATGGATGTTTTATTCGGGCAGAGGCTTTAGTGTATATAAATACAGGCGAGGAGGCCTTGGCAGCCAGGGCGAGTGAGGCGAGACCATCCCGCCTGGAGCAGGGACTCAGGAGAGGCAGTTGGCTCTGGTGTTCCACTGGGGTCGCAGACCTGGACAACCGCGTGTCCCCCCAACACCTGGGACTGAGGGAGGCCAGTGCCGCTCAGCAGCTCCTCAGAGGCTGCCTTGGGAGTGAGTGCGTGACTGGCAGGTGCCAGGCAGGTCTGGGTGATGGAAAAGAAAGCTGGCTGGAGAAGTTTAGCGCTGGTTCTTTCATAAATATTACTGAACCTTTCCTTAGGAGTATTGTGTTCAAGGTACCAGGATGGGCAGGTGGGGCATGACTGCTGCCTTCAAGGACAGTCTGTTGTAGAATAAGTGCTTGCCTGGCAAGAGCAAGGGCCTGAGTTCAATCCCTGGTTCCGCAAAAATGAAAAATAAAAAAAAATAAATAAATTCTCTGTTGGAGAATGGTAATGCAGGATTTCAGGCAGGGCCAGCAAAGAAGCTTAGATTCCTTCCCTAGGATCTGGACAGCTGGTGGGCTTAGAAGGTGAACACAGGGAGATTAGTCAGGTTGAGGGTGAGGGGCCTGCAGTCCCTCAGGCCCCACCGTATGGGGGCCCTTGTGCATCAGAGCCCATTGAGTCTGTAGGTCAGTTTATAGCCAAGTGTTTGTAGGGAGGCCTGACAAAGGCCTCTCTCTGGAGGGCTGGGATAGTGGGCAGCAGGAATCAAAGTGAGGCCTTCCAGAGACACCAGGTACAAGGCCTGCAGAAGAAAGTGAAAGGGAGGAGGCCTGAAGGCTCAGGGAGTGGGCAGGCAGGCCAGGAGAGTGTGTTTTTCAGCTGTCTTACTACAGTGAAATACCTGGGACAATCAGCTCATAGAAGGTCTATGTTGGCTCACAGTTTGGGGGTTCCATCAGTGATCAGCCAACCCTGTGTGGGGGCCACAGTAGAAAAGCCAGGCTCCCCTCCTGGTAAGAAGCCAGAAAGAGAAGGAAGGGCTGGCAGCACACTTGCTTAGCTAGCACCAGGCCCTAGATTTGATCTCCTGCCCTGGGGGTGGCGTGAGAAGCAGGAGAGAGAGAGAAGGGCCCCATAATTCCGTTGGAGCTTTGTTCCTAAAGATCTGATTCCTCACCAGGTTCCACTCTCAGTGTTTCACTGCCTCCCAGTAGTGTGGTACTGGAGGCAAAACCTTTAAAACTGAGCTCTAGAGACACTGAAATTCCAAACTAGGGGGCAGATGCTTGAGGGCCTGGAATAAGGTCTGAAGGTCCTGAGCTGGTAGGAAGGCTTCTGCAAGGGACAGAATCATTCCATGCCTCTTGATTTCTGATTAGGGTCTCTGGCCCACAGGGAGGGGCAGCCTAGATAATTCCCATTGCTTGGAAAGTCAGCCCTTGGAGAGCTAAGCATCTGGATGGGAGGTTGAGTGGATGGATCCAGGTTCAGACCTCTTCCTGAATGAGCTGCAGCTCCCTCTGAACACAGAACGGCAACAGCTGTACTATCAGGGCCACATCACTTGAGCTGGAGTGGTCCTCCCTGAGTAAGGCTCTGGAGCCTCCCGTGTGCCACCATGTGGCTATCCTATTACATGATCAGCCCTGAGGCAGGGCAGGTGCTGGGTAGATCGTGGCCATCCCTCCAGCTGCTCATACACATCTCGGGCACTTCCAGATGGCACCCTGGGCCGTGTGATCTCGCTGTAGGACGCCAGTGTTCTGGGGTGACTGGACTCCCTCCCAGAACTCTCCCTATTGGAGCCAGTCAGCAGCTTGTTTTTAGATTGGATTTGTCCTGACAGGTGTCAACCAGCCAGGCCACTGCCGCCTGCCTTAGTTCCCCATGCTTCCCCTCACCGCCCTCTTGCTCTCACTGCCCCTCTACCCAGTGCAATCTTATTAGTGTCTTCCCTTCCTGGTGACTCTTTAACAAGGACCTGAGGTTCTGGTCTGCCTCCTAGTTTAGAAGATTGCTATAGTTCCATTGTTTGTGTGGTTCCAGAATCTACACTGAAACACTATCCCCAGTACTGCTCCAAGTAGTGTCAGCTTTTAGGAAATGAACGATCATGAATGATATCAATGCACTCGTGGAAGGGCCCTTCCCCCTTTCTGCCATATGAGGGGGGCTGGGATTGGAACTGGCGGTTTAGTTCAGTGGTACAGTGCTTTCCTAATGTACTTGAGGCCCTGGTTAGCGGCTCAGAGCACATGCGTACATGCACACAGAGCCATCTGAGCAGCTGAGAGAAAGCCTTCACCAGACACCAGCTCTGCTGACATCCTAACCTTGGACTTCTCAGCTTCCATAAGTATGGGAAATAAATTTCTGTTATTTATGCCACCCTAAGGTATTTTGTTATATCAGCTGGAAGGAACTAAAAGACCGCCAGAGCAGGTGGCAGTGAGAACATGGGTATGTGTGAGCACGTAGGCAGGCATGGGCACTTATGCGGGCATACCCACAACCCAGGGACAGCCACTTATGCAGTGCCATGGCCTGTCCTTCTACCCAAGGTGGGCGACTGGCACTGAGAAGAAAAACAGACTGGCCAGGAAGCCACTGCCCATGGCAAGAAGGAGCCTGTACTCCCCAGCCCAATGAGCAGGGGCTCTAGAAGTCATTACTCTAGGATCATCTGCCCAGTAAGATGCCAGAGGACCTAGGGAAATGGGATTTGAAAGAACTGGAGACAGAGCCACGCAAGGCATTCAGCCATCCATTCAGGCTGTTTCATCTGCCTTCCTGAAAGACAGGCCTTTGGAAGGCAGGTAGTCTGACTCTGTGGCTAAAAGAAGCCATCAGGAGCCAGAAGTTGACAGTTTGGATAGATACCAGCTTTGCAGAGAAGCATTTTCAGCCTTAGCAGCAAAGCCAGTATCAGCTGTGTGGTTGAGACCAGTTACCTAACTTCTCTAGGCTTCAGATTCTTTGTCTGTGGGATGAAAACATTACAGTCTCTTTCTGCTCTAGTCTCTGTGCTTCTAAACTAGTGAATGAGTATGTCTGAAGAGCCCAACTTGGGAAGAAAGAAGGAATTTCAGGGCTGAAGATCCAGACTCTTTCCAGAGGGGTGAAGAGAGATAACTGTGGTGGTGCCAGAAGGGTCAGCAGTGCCTCAAAGGACCAAGCTGAGCGGAAGTGCAGCCTGGGGAAGGCCATGTGGCCTGAAATCAGTGTTGCCTGAATTGCTACAAGCTCTGTCCTTTCCCAAGAGCCAGCCTGCATAACCCAAAGATGGTGGGTAGAAACTCCAAGTCATTAGACAGGGGTCAATCATCTCTCTCTCTCTCTCTCTCTCTCTCTCTCTCTCTCTCTCTCTCTCTCTCTCTCTCTCTCTCTTTCTGAGACAGGGTCTCACCCTGTGGCCCAGGCTGGCCCCAAACTCTTGGTGATCCTCCTGCCTCAGCCCCCCAAGTGCACCACCATGCCCAGCTAAGGAGGTGCTTTTTGGAGGGCGAGTTTGTGATAACATCTCACTATGTAATTTAGGCTGTCTTTCAACTCACTATGGAGCCCAGGCTGACCTCAAACTCACTGCACTCCACCTGCCTCAGCCTCCCAGAGTGCTAAGATTATAGGGATGTGCCATTATGCCTGGCTGGCAGTCAAATGACAGGAATATGTGTCAGGAAATCTGCACATGTCTGGGTCCTGTGCTTTAGCAAGGAATGATGAGAAGTGAGAGACTTTGCTCCTTAGTGAAGTTTCTTAGTAAAATTTCCTAGTTTAAGAAGCCTTAGCATAGCTTGTACTATTAGAATGTGGAAGGGATCAGGACACCCTAATGGCAGAAACTGGTGCTTGGTAAAGGCAGCACATTCCTCAGATTTGCTGGTGAGCAGGGTGCGTATAAGGCAGGTGGAGAAAAACAGTGGGGACACAGAGTAATGGCTACATCTGGACACCCCATCTGGACTCAGGCAAAGTCAAACAGGGCCAGTGGCATGTTGCTCTGCTGACCACCTCAAGAGGAGAAGACTAGAGCTCTGGAGCAGCCAAGAGCCTGTAGGCAGAGGAAGAGGGAGAAGGAAGAGAAGATAGCCCTTTCTCTGGGTGTGCCTTGGCCCCAGACCAGGACCGGCCAAGAGGGCAGTCTTCCTCTGGTCCGAGCCCCCACATCTGCTACCTTGTTTACCTTTAATCTATTTATAGTCCCAGGCCCCAAGCCTGGCATGGGACTCTGTGATTTCTATGACTGTAAACCTCTAAAGGGCACTAAGTGCTGGCGGTCAGTGGCTAGGACAGGCACCTCCCACAGTCAGCGTGCACACTCCCACCTCTGCTGATCTTCTATCCAAAGGGCTTGGTCACAAGGCCAGGCTAGGGCAAACAAGAGATATGAGAGCAGCCGTAGCTGCTTCTTGGCTCTTCCCACCCTGAGCTTGACCTATCTGGCAAGCTCAGGGTCCTGAGTTCAATCCCTGGTACCATAAAAAAGTACTGAACATAAATTATAGTAACTGATTCTGGGATGGTCTGCCCATCCACTTTTGAGCAGAAGAGAAGAGGAACCCTCCAGGGCTTTCTGTGAGGGTCCTTGGAGAACTGAACAGAACTCTCACCCAGGACCCCAGGACTGAGAGAGCCAGTGGACCTGGGCATCCACTCCACGGCCTCAAGCAAGGACAGCACAAGGCTCATGTCCGCCTCCAAATGTAGCCTCCACTCAGCTGTGGGTGACCCTCCACCTCCTTCCAGCTCCCTCCCCCCATCTCCTGCCCTCTTGTTCCCCAGTGCTCTCACCCCATGGCTCCCACTGGGCCCACACTCTGTGACATTTAGCCCACAGCCCTGCCTCCTGTGCACTGGTCCCTAGGCCATGATGTGATGTGTCCCATGCACAGGAGGCTCAAGGTGTGTGTGGGCACATGTGTGCATGTGTGCATGTGTGTGTGTGTGTGTGTGTGTGTGTGTGTGACAGAGAGAGAGAGAGGGGTGAGTAGTGGGCAAGAGGATCAATAATTATACACATGAAGGACGCTACCCAGAATGACTGACTTTCTCCCTGATGGTTTTATCCTTCCCCCACATCCTGGCCTGCTGGACATAATCTGAGGACATGGGCACTCGAGCACCCCTCAGGTGGCCAAGGTGACCCTGGCCCCACTTCCCACCACCTAGGGTTTCAGGCCTTGTTGATCTGGGCTAACCCAGCAGGCAGGGCCAGAGCTGAGACCAAGGGTTGCTCTCAAGGTCAGTGCTAGCCTGGGCATGGTGGTGCCTGCCTGTAAACCCAGCACTCAGGAAGCTGAAGCGGGAAGATCACTGCAAGTTTCAGGCCCAGTTAGTTAAAAATCAACTCTTTACAGGGTGAGGGCAGAAGAACTGGAACCAGTATCCACTTTCTCCTGCTTGTGGGCTTGAGGTTGGCCCTGGGTAACGTCCTCTGGGAGAGGAGGCCCCAGGGATGAGTTTATTCTCAGATCTACTCCTATCCAGACCCAGTCCAACCCAGCTTTGAAGGTGGGGTGCACACTCTAAATTGTTATTCTTTTCCTTGACTGAGGAGAGAAAGAGAACATTCCAAAGCCAGCCTTAGTGTTGCACCCTTGTAGTCCCAGCACCGAGAGGCCGAGAAGCCCAGGCAGAGGATCGATACAATTGTATTCAAGGCCAACCTGGGCTACATGGCAAAACTGTCTCAAAAAGCAGGGGGAGGGTCTGGGGAGATGGCTCAGTAGAATAAGTGCTTCCCTGGCAAGCATTTTAAAAGCCTAGAGAACATTCCAGAATCCCTTTTGCTCATTGGCTAGCATGCTTTTCTTAGCGCTTTCTGTAGGGCGGGATTGGGGGTACCAGGGAGATAGGTCAGTGCGAAGACTGTGTCCGGGAGGGTTGGGTTCAAGTGTCAGCTGGCACAGTGGCACACACCTGTGTCTCCTGCTGGAACCAGGCCTTGGTTTGAGACAGCGATGGGGGCTCCCGCTTCCATGGTGTGGGGGCCGCTCCTCCATCACACTCCTGTACCCCATCGCTGCACTTCTGCGCATGACGCCTGGGACAGCCTGTGTGTCGGGAAACCGAGCCCTGTGCGGGAGGTGGAGCTGCCCCTTGCCCTCCCCAGAGGGGGGCAGCCGAGGACCGCGCGCAGCGGCCAGCCAGGTTCCCTGCCTCCCAACGCCTGGGAGCCGGCTGCCCTAACAGGCCGCGTTCCTAGCCTCGGGGGGCCGCTAGCCTGTTCCAATTTGTTCGGCCCTCCATTTGCCCTGCCAGAGGCTCTGCCCGTTTGTGCAGCCTTGAGAACCCACCTGCAATCTCCTTTCACTGCCCAATGTCCTACTCTTCCAACCCCTGGGCCACCCACCCCGCGCGGTGTTGTCCCTCGATGTCCGGCTCCCAGCACCCCCACCCTCCCTCTCCCAGGCGAGCCCGAGCTGGCTCTGCAGGGCAAGGACCCAAGCTGGCCCTGGGCTGCACGGGCGCCACCTCCAGGGGTCAGATGGGCACTGGGGCCACAGGGAGTGGGGGTGGGCAGGCCTAGAATGAAAGGGAAAACCTGCCGGCGTGGCCCTTCTGTGGTCCTGGGCCAGGTTGGAAATTGGAGGTTGGTCTTGGGAAGACATAGGTAGATGAGGGAGCAGAGGAGAGGGCGCCGGTCAAGAGGACCTAGTCTCCCCTGCCATTAACTCCAGGTTAGAAAACCAGAAGGAAGGAGGGCTGCAAAGTTCAGCGCCAGGGCAGGGAGCATGAGCTTGTGTAGTAAGAGTAACCAGGTCGTTAGAGGCACAGCCCTGCCCTGGTACTGAGCTCCTTTTTTGTATTTTTCTTTTGAAAGGGAATCTCACTGAGTCCCTAACTTGCCCAGGCTGGACTCAGCTAAGGATCCTCCTGCCTCGACTTCCCAGAGTGCTCTGATTATAGGCATGTACCCTGCACAGGCAAGGAGATCTTGGACTCACAGAGCAGAATGGCCAGAAGAATAGTGAGCCCACAGCCAGGGCAACAGAGCCAGGAGCCCAGAAAAAAGCAGCCAGGAGTTAGTAACCAGGACGGTCACAAAGGAGGCAGAGTGGGGCGTGGCAGGTGGCTTCTTGTCTCTCACCCTAGGCCTGCTATTGGCTCTGAGAAAGCTGGGGCTCAGAGAATCCAAGAGCTGAGGCAGGCAGGTACCTTCCAATGCATCCAACCCAGCACCCATTTCACAGATGCAGAAGGGAGACTGAGTGGGGAAAGCCTCCAGCCCCTGACATCATCGTCTCACACTGTCTGCTGGCCCAGTTCTCGGGGCCCACCTGGGTCTCACCTCTGGAGGTCCAGGCTGACTTGCCTGCCTGCTGCCTCATAGGTGGGCTCTCAGGTTAGGTGCCCCCATCCCACTGCTGATCTTGTTTAGACCCTTCCAGATGCCAGATGGGAAAACCTCCCCTCTTTCCTATCCCAGACCTGGCTTCTTTGGGGCTCCCTTTGCAACGTGAGATGTCACCGTCTTGCTATTAAGATGTCTTTCCCACTCTGCCTCTGCTTTTCCCTCCCTCCCTGTCTTTGCCAGCCCTGCCCCCTCCTCCCCCACCCTAGACAGCACTCCAGAACTGCTGAGATGAATCTCCAAAGCTTCATGGTTCTGGCCTGTGTTCCTGGTAATTGAGTTGTGTTCCCTGGGTGTGATGGGGGAGGGGTGGCGGCTGCCCAGGGCCCTCCCCTGCCAGCCTCACCCAGGCGGGTGGAGGGTGAGGAGGGAGAGCTGGAGACGCCTTCAGTAGCCCAGCTCAGCACTGTCGCCAGCTCTGTCTCCCCTCTCCCCCTCCCTGCTTCATCTCTGGCACAAATCACATGGTGACAGCTCCATCCAACCTTTGGGGAAGGGTTTGTAAATGTGTCTTCCTTAGCTCTGATCTCCAAATTGTTCCTTTTATTGCATTTGTCACGGTGAAGATTAAAGTCCCTGGGTGGCCTGTACCACAAATCACAGGCTCTGCTCAGGGAGAGCTGCAGGTTGGAAACCAACAGAGGGACTGGGGCCCTGTTACACAAACACACTCCCAGGAGTGGTGTGGATGAGGACTTTCAGCCTGGAAGACGTGTTCCCGGTGTTGTCATCCTGGGGCGCCAGCCCCCTCTGTTGGCAGTTTTTGACCTCCTCCTTCATGCGGTCCACCGGTCACCATGTGCCCATCCTGCAGCAGCTGCATCGCCCACTGCTGCATTGGTCCAGCTTGATTTCTCTGTCGTGCAGGAGGGCATGCTGTGTGTGCAGGGAACACCCTGCCTCTGGCCACACTGGCCACGAGATCCTCCTCAGCAGCATTGAGTGGGTTGGAGGCAGCTGCAGCCGAGCTCCCGGAGCACCCACACGGAGCCCCAGCGGCATGGCTGACCTTTCCTTGCCCCCTTCATACAACCAGACTCTTTCTTATCTGGGCTACAACTGGGTCCAGAGTGGGTACAGCTGAGCCAGAAGAGACATAACTGAGGAGCCCAGAGGACAAAAGTTCCCTTGTACACAGGCCCTGGGAAACAGTCCCTCCCTACCCTTATGAGGTGGGCTTCCTGCCTGTCCCTCATGCACATTCATAACATTCAAATTTATGCCGTAATCTCTGCTGCTCCATATGTATGAGCCTTTGATGGGTGTTTGGGTTTATGGGATGCACCCAGCCCTCAGTTCCCTCACCCGCCCACCGCCTCCAACCACTGCAAAGATGCTCGTACATAATTGACATCGGCAGATTCTTTCATTATACAAGATTTAGCATCTGCTCGGGGATCGCTCCGTTCCTCACTCACTATAGATGACTTTTCCCCGCGTTTCCTATTATCAATTCAAATTAGCCCCATTTCCCCACCCGACCAGTGCAGCATTTACACTTGACAGTGAGGAAACAGCAAGGCTATAATGGGCTCCTCAATTATTTAGGCCCAGTTAGACCAGGACCTAGGCGGCCTCACTGGGGATGTGCTTGGATGGGGTCATGCAGGAAGGATAGGGCAGTGGCTTCTTGTACAGCCCTCCACCTCTTGCATCTGGGCCTCTAAAGGCTGGGTGCCCCCTCCCCAGATTTGCTTACAGGAGCACCTAATAGGCGACCAGCAATAACTCAAAGTGACCTTCACTAGTAGCAGCTGGGCCTCCCTAAGAGGTCTCTGCTGGTGCAAAGGTGCCAGGTGGTGCCCTAGATCCGAGGTTGATGAAAGAGATCAAGTTCCTGACCCAAGAAAGTGAGAGGCCTCTCAGTGGAGAGATGCTGGAGGGCCCAGGGGCTTCGCAGGAAAGCAGGGCCTTGGGAGAAGAGGCCAGAATAGGGCCTGGGAGAGATCCACCAGCCGCAGGGCCCTGCCGGCTATACAGAGCTGCAATTAAGTTACATTTGCCTAGCTGCTGCTCTGACTCAGCCAGGCCCAGCCTCCAGCCATGTCTCTTGAGTACAGCGGCTATTCTGGAATCTTGGGTTCCCCTGAGCCCTCCAAATGGCTCAGATACAGGGGCAGAATCTCCAAACCAGCCAGTCCCAGCCCCAGACCCCAGGAAGCCTGTTTAGCCCCTCCCAGGCCGTGCCTCTGTCGTGCCACGCCCCTGCCACGCCCTCTGCTCCCCTCTCCACTCAAGGGCTGGGCTTGGGGAGCAGGCAGGCAGAGGTCGGAGGTTCCGTGATGAGAAGAGTCTTTCCTGTGTTCAGCCTCAGCAGGATCAACAAATTCCTCTATGTGATTGCATTTACTCCAAGTCACAGGCATGTGGGACCTTCTTTTCCCCAACAACAGCTGGAAACAGCCCTAAATATGATTAATTAACACTGTAAAAAGCCCTGACACAATTAAGATGTGTGTGTGTGTATGTGTGCGCGCACAAAAGGAGCAGGCCAAGAGAGGATGCCTCCCCACCCAAAGGGGCCTCTAGGTGAGCAGATGACATTTCCTCAGACATCCCTTGGACCTCCGTCCCAGGCAGAGTCTCTCCACGCCTCCACCTCCTGGGCAGCCCGCTGTCCTCTGCTCTCACCGATGGAGTGGGGTATTCTCCGGCAGGTGCCTAATCTCTGTTCTCCACTACAAGCAGCATGCTTTTTGCTAGCCCTCAGCTCCGCTCCATGGCTCATTCCAAGGAGCTAAGATGTGGACGCAGGACTGAGGGGAGCTGTCCTCAGTGTGTCTCACTTTCACCTTCAAGGATTTATGTCTCCAAGACAAGACAGACGTCCCTGGACTCGTCTCTGAGCCCGGAGGAGAGGGGGTAAAACCATATTTGGTGGACATCACCTGCCTTGTAGCCCACCTCTGTGTGGGCACCAGTTCCCAGAGGGGCAGACATCTGAGCTTGGACAGCTGAGAACAGGGAAGAGTGGAGCACAGAGAACCCCAGTGAAGCACCCCAAAGGTCGGTGCTCAAAATCTTTGAAAGCTGGTACTTAGCGAGGCTGAGGGAGGAAGAATGAAAGCTGGAGCCCCTTTCTCAAAATAAAAAGTAAGATGAAATGACTGGGGGGGCAGTGGCAGAACACCTTGGGGCTCAATCCCAGTGCCACAAGAAACAAAGGTAGAGGATTTAAAAAAAAAAAGTAGAACATTTTAATTATCTTTTAGGTATTGCATCCAACTGACCCATGGCTGCATTGCTGAAATGACTCAGCCCAGGAAGAGGTCTCCTTGGTTCCAGAGATCCTAGCGCTGGTGGAAGAAATGTGGGAAAGCCCCCTGCAGGTCCCCTGGGGTCACTGCTTGAGTGCTTGGAGATTCTGCTTAGTGGTCTGGTCCCTAGGGAGGAATCAGAGAGTGTGAGGACACTGGGTGACTGTTGGGAGAAGGTCTTCGCATATCCTGGTAGAACTGCTAATAACATATGCAGGGCTGAACCTCAGAGATCAGAACCTCACTTCCCGAGACCAAGCCCAAGGGGTGGGCGGACAGACACAACCCTCAGGAAGACTGTTGGCAGAGGCCGAAGGCAGAGAGCAATGAGCCCAGGTGATGGGCTTTTGTGGGTTTCCTGAATTCTTAGCTGGGTGGAGCAGAGGAACTGAGAGTAAAGGCTCTGCAGTAAAAATTGAGGTTTTTCTTTTTTTTTTTTTTTTTTTTTTGGTATTTTTAGGGAAAGGTCTACAGAATGCTGAGGGTCTCACTACTAGATCAGACTTGTAGTGATTCGTAAAAGGTGAGTCTTAAAGAGAGAAGAGCAGCCAGGCATGGTGGTGTTCCAAGGGAGGACCATGGAGTGTCCCACTTGGGTAGCAGGTGTCAGAGTAGTAGGGACCCTTTTATTTGATACCCAGGAAGCCTAAGATAAAGATAGGATGAAAGAACAGCTGAGGGGCATGTAAGAGAGTGACATTTATTAAATTCATGTCGTGCGTCTGCCAATGGCTGAGCCTTTTCTTTTTTTTCCCCTAGAGCTAGCAATGGCAGCAAGAGCCTCACGACGCTAGAGTGCCACTAGGGTGCCAGTATTGTCATCTACTATTGCTCAGGTAAGGGGAGGGAGTGTCTAGGAGGTGAAAAGCTGGGTCAAAGCCATGTGACAAGTAAGTGGTGAATCTGGCCCTCTTTCTACTTGCAGCACGCCTTCCTCAGTAAACTAAAACAAGACAGAGATCAGCCTAGAGTGGTGGCACACACCTGTGATTGATCCCCACTGTCTAGGGGGCTGCCTGCCCTACCTAGGCAATTTAGCAAGGCTTTGTCTCAAAATAAAATATAATGTCTGGGGAGTAGCTCAGTGCAAAAGTCCTGGGTTCAGCCAGGCATGGTGGTACATGCCTATAATCCCAGCAATTGGGAGGCTGAAGCAGGAAGACTCAGACGAGACTGAGGCCAGCCTGCGCCACATAGTGAGGTCAAGACCAGTCTGAATCACAGTGAAACTGTCACAGAAAACCAAAAAAAGAAGGAAAACAAAGTCCTAGTGTGAATCTCTAGTATAGAGAGATAAACAAACAAAAATTAGAAAAACTGAGATTGTTGTGCAGAGTTGCCAGATTTAGCAAATAAAAATACAGGATTCCCATTTGAACTTCAGATAGCAAGCAAGTTTTTTATTCTGAAAAGTGTAAGGATATCTCCGATACTGGATAGGATATACTTAGGCTAAGAACTTGCTTGTCTGAAGTCCAAGTTCCAAGCAGTCCTGCGCTTTGCCTTGCACAGCTAGGCCACCAGCACCCCCCCCCCAAAGAAGGCAGAATGAAACCAGCCCTGGTAGAAGGGAGGGCTCTCCCCACCTCTCGGCTCCTCACTGCCTTGCTAAGTGGGCCCAGGCCAGGGCCTGGGCTGCTCTGTTCCTTCCTGGCTCCACCCTGGGGATCAAGCTCACACCAACACTCCCGCTGGTACCACTCATTGGTACTGACAGGCTTTTGTCACCTGGTGGGGATCTCCAAAAATGGATAGATCAAAGAAGATTGAAGAGGAAACCAAGGAATTAGAATAGGGAGACAGTACTAAGCACTGATCACAGAAAAAGATGAAAATTCCCGACCTTCCTGGGTGAGCTGTGGCCCTGGTGAGCTCACAGCTGGATGGTCCATCCAGGCCTGCACCTTAGGTCTGTTCTACCCCTGGCTGTGGGGCTCCAGAGCCTCCTCTGGGCCTTCTCAACAACCTGGGCGCGTGTACAAGGAGGCGCGACTCCTCGCCCTCAGTGCCCAGCCTCTGGCCCGCACCCACAGCCACCCCTTGGCTTCCCTCCAGCTCTGGCCACTGTGGCAGCTGAGCTCCGCATGGCTCCAGTGCCTGCTCCAGCACCGCTCGGGTGCAGCTCCCGCTGGGTCCCTGTCCACACTCCCACCCAGCTTGCCAGCTTGCTGCTGGCTCCGGGCATCTCCCTACTGAAGAATTATGTTGCACCAAGCAGCCGCCACCATCTTGAACTGGCAGTGAACTTTGCTTTCTACATATAAATACAGATAGCAATCACACCCCAATCAGTGCTGAGGCTTCGGGGCATCATCTCAGCAAGCCTAACTTTCCCATTACGATAATGTGATTTTCACTCAGTCTATAATATCACCAGCCATGAATAAAGCAACTGGCTCTCTCTGCCTCTCCCCTCCCTCCCCTGCCTCGCTCCCACCCTCCTCTTCTGTCTCCTTTCTTCCCTAGCTCTGTCTCTTTCTCTGCAACCCCTCCTGGCTACCATCTCCATCCTGCGTCTGCAGCCCGAGCACCCAACCTTCCTCTCCCAGCCTGCATTCTCCCTCCTCCTCAGGGACTCACTCGCCCTAAACACTGCGGGGCTCTGCTGAGTCCCCAGCGCTGCATCATCTGCCTTTGCCTAAAGGTGAGAGTCTTTGTGGCTGGGGGTGGGGGCTTGCTGGACTTTGCAGCGGGGGAGGGGAGGCTAGGATCTGCTCCTGACCTCTTCTGGCCCTCTGCCCTTAGGAGAGAGAAAAGCTCTCTGCAAGGACTCCCATCAGGAGTGCCCAAGACAGAGTCTGACACCAAAGGCTCCAGCTGGGAGGGCCCTAGAGGCTCTGGTTTTCTGGGTATTAATGGACAAAACCCAGCTGAGTTGCAGGCACCATACTGTTGTAGGTCAGCAAAGCTGGTGTGAGGTGCTCCAGAGAGGCCTGGGAAAGGGGCACTGGTCCAGCTGTGTCCCACCTTACCGGAGCTCCTGGAAAGGAATCTTTGGCCCATGGACACCCCAGGTTGGTCCTGTGTTGCTGATGGGGCTTGTGTTCCAGTCATTCACTCACTGCCCTCCACCAGGGCTTATATCCCAGTTCTTCCCCTATTAGCTTTGGCACCTTGGACAAGGCTTAACTTCTTGTGTCCTAGCCTACAAAATGGGCATAATAACAGCCAGTACCTACTGGGTGAAAGAATGCACAGGAAGTGCTAGCACAGAGCTTGGCATATTGTCAAATATCAGCTAGAGACCGCTACCAGCGAATATTGAATCATGACCTGCTTTGTGGGTGAAGAAGAATGTTATGGAGGTTAAGAGCCTGGGGTTTTAGATTCACACTGTCAGAGTTGGAATCCCAGATTAGTCCCCTGAACAGCTTCATAGCCCTGGGCAAGTCGCAGTCTCTCCAGGAAAAAGTTTCAGCTTCTACAGCAGCAATAACCATAGCCCCTAGCAATGGGCTGTGGTGAGGACTGCTCAGGGCGATCAGGCCCAGTGCTGTAAAGACTGAAAGAATAGTATTAGCAAGTAGGGGTCAGCAGAGGGGCCCTGGGCACCCAGCCATGGCAAGACAGCCTGTTGTGCTCGGCCTGCAGCCCACTCTCAGGGGGCTGACGGCCTGGCCATTTGCTGATGGCGTGGCCTTTCCCTCCAGTGCAGGGTGAGGGCTCACTTCAGCCCCTCTGGCTATAAGAGCTCACCTTTTCAGCTGCCCAGTGGGAGGGTGGCTCAGACTCCTGCCAGCCCCTTCCCTGGGGGTTGGGGAGAGAGAGAGAGAGAGAGAGAGACACAGACAGACAGACAGACAGACAGACAGAGACAGAGAGACTCCTGAACCTGTTGTCTTAGGTAACAATGTCCAGGCCTCCCTCCGTCTCTCTCTCCCTCTCTGTCTTCTAAGACAGGGTCCTGCTATACAGCCCAGGCTGGACTTGAAGTCACAATTCTCCTGGCCCAGGGTCCTGTGTGCCTGCCGCCAGTCCTGGCCAGAAGGTGGTTCTTGACTATGCTTCTACAACATAGTTAGGGTGAGGATGACCAATAAAAATCAGACACCATTCTTCTGTCAGTTTCTGTATTGTTCAGTGCTTGCTTGCTTGGTTCTCCTGGTTTCTCTCTGCAGGTTCCTCTGGAGCGTTCCAGCTGTCTCACAGGAGAGGGAGAAGGCTCTGCTGCCTCCGCTGGGTGGGGAGCGGGCCTTGCTGTGGTGCTCTTCAGCATTCCCAGCTCTGGGGCTCAGAGAGCCGTGTGCCTGAGGCAGACCCAGGGGAAGGACCCAGGGGCACAGTTCTGCCAGTGGCTACTTTGGCGCTCTTCCCTCAGCTTGCCTCTGTCTTGGCTGTGGGAAGAAAGGTGCCCTCTCCACAGTCCAGGCCTGGAACAGCAGCATCCCTAGCCCAGTGCACCGAGGAGAGTGAAAGTGGGTAAGCTTCTGAGGACTGGGCCTCCTCTCCTCCCTACTCTCTTCTTCTGTCCTCCAGGAGGAGGAGATGTGGGCCAGACCTTCCCCAAGACCACAGACTGCTGGGAGAGACAGAAGTGGGGGCAGGCAAGTGAGAATGCAATGTGACAAGGTAGGGACAGGGGTTGGGAGCCAAAAGAGGGAGCGGTCTGTCCAACCAGGGGAGCAGGTGGGGCTTGCAGGGGACCTGGTGCTCCTGCCAATGCGTGAGAGTGGGCCAAGTGGATGGGACAGGAAGAAGGCCTTCTGGGCTAGGGAGGACTCTCAGGAGAATAGGCTGGCAAAGCTGATTTAGGAGGGAGGCCCATGGCAGGAGCAGGTAAAGGCTGGGCCCAAGAGCCAGAGACAGTTATCTTGTGACCAGGGCCACTAAGGGCCTTTGCAGTGGAGTGACTTGCATTTTAGAAAAATATCTCTGAGGACAACACAGAGAATGGGTGAAGGTGTAGAAGACCTCAAGGGGAACATGGAGCCAGAGACAGGGAGGGCGTTAGCGTGCCCCAGGCTCTGCATCCAACCCCAGTGCTACCACCAAAAGCAAACAAAACACGAAAACTGGGGATGGAGCTTCGTGTGTGCTTAACGTCACACAAAGCTGTGGGTTCTGTTCCCGGTGTCAATCTTAAACAAACAAAGAGGACCTGGACACTATGGTGGCGGTGAGAGCACAGGAGCACCAGGCTCAGGGTTAGGAAGGAATTCATGGGACTCAGTAGCTGGGTGTGAGACTTGAGGGCTCGCCAGGGCTTGGCCTCAGCTGAGTGGAGAGATGAGACGGAGGGTAGGAGTGGCGAGCTAGTTCTGGGGGAACCCTGAACTCGAACTGGGATGTGCACTTGCCTGGTCCAGCAGAGACAGGCAGGAAGAGCGTCACAGGGCACCTCTGATGTCTGGGGAAGAAGGTGTCCAGTCGAGGAGCCGCAGTGCAGCTCAGTGGGGGAGAAGCGCTGGGTTGGATCCCCAGTACTGCAGGACACCCAAAGAAAAAACGAAACAGAGTTGCCGGAGGATCAGAGAGGAGCGCACAGCGTCTCTGAGTGACTCATCAAAGGCGTGCACCTGAGAGTTAGCAGCAGTCGGGTGGTGGCTCTGCTCGGCTCATGGGATCATGGGAAGGAGCCGGTTGCTTGGACAGGTGAGGAGAGGCAGGGAGAACCTTGGGCCACCACACTCAGGAGAGACCCTCGGCCTCAGTCTCGAGCCAGAGTCCTGCGAACTTGAAGGCAGCAGTGCAGAGACAAGCAAGAGGCTAGCTGTCCCAAAGGGGCGGGGGGCAGAGAAGCAGGGCCCGAGGGACCAGGCTCTGCCACCTGGGCACCCCAGGTGCCCTGAGGTCCCGGCAAGCTGCAGGTAGAGACCTTTTCTTGGAGCAGCCCTGCCTGGTCTTTGATCCTGCACCTGGGATGACTGATTAATTTTGTATGATGCCAGAAGACAAAATAAATAAGTAGCTTGTTTTCACTAAAGTTAATCATACACATTCTTTAGCCTATTTCCAGTTCTTAATAAATAAGAAGAGTTTCTGTGGCTCAGGGCTCGCTCAGAGCAAGACAGCGCTCATGAGTCACCTGACGCTGGATTAATCCAATGTGCGCCTTGTTTCTTTTGGCTCTGACTGAGACAACACATCACACCCGTGCCCAGGCCCCAACCTGACCAGCTAGGCCTGGTGTTATTTTTATTTATTTATTTATTTTTTAGGGTACCGGGGATCAAACTCAGGACTTTGCATTTGCCAGGCAAGCACTCATTCCACTGAGCTATCTCCCCAGCCCCCTGGGCCTGGTTCTGTCGATTTGCACAGAGAGTGTCCAGCCCTCCACCCTGGAGAGAAGACAGAAAATGACATCTGCAAGGAGTCCTGAAAGGGAATGTCGGGTGTGGAGAGCGCAAGGAAGAGGGCTTTCGGTGCGATGCAGAACAGATGGGCTCGACTCCTCCAGGGTGCTTGCATCCTCTCAGAGGTGCCAACCTCCCTGAGTCCTCCATGAGACTGTGAGGCGGGAGGAAGATGGCAAAATTGAAGTACGGGGAGGCTGAGTATGGGCCTGAACTTATAACTACAAATGGGGATTCATAGCAGGGCAGGCATGGCTGAGTGTGTGCTGTACTGCCTCAGCCTCCTGTGGCCAACAACAGGACACCAGCTGTGGTAGCTCCTGTAACCTCTTCTCTTCTCGTTCCCCTGCCCTCGCCTAGGTCATCAAGGCAGCTGTGACCCTTTGCCTGCTCCTTGGCCCTCAGGCACCCAGTTGGGTGCACCTGGTCTCCCTCCCTCCTGGTGGGGACATGAGTCTCCCCTATGGAGGTGGTCATGACTGGGGTAACCTTGCCAACAGCCTGAGCAGAGCCAAGCTGAGCAAGAGCCTTTGGCCCGCCATTGATGTTTCCGGAGCTTGAGAGGGAGTTGGGGAGTGAGGAGTTTTTGGGGGGGGAATGGCAGGCCCAGCCTTGGGGGGAAGAAGTCTGCAAGAGGCAGAAGTGGAGGCAGACCTCCAGGCAAGGACTGGCCTTGAGCCTGTGAGCAATGGATCTCAACTTGCAGGGGCTTCTGGGCTCTAGAACACAGCACGAACACTTGGGTCAGTCTCTGGGAGGAGGTGGGGGCACAGGCTCGGCTAACGCCCCTCCCCAGTGGATGCTAATGTGAACCCAACGTTGGGAATGCCCCTTGAGAAAAGGGCACTGGACAACAATAAACAGATCTGAAACCTGCTACTGCCCTGCTCGGGAGCTCAGTTTCTTTACATCTGTGACGTGGGCACTTACCTGCTTCTACAAACTGTTACGCTCAGGTAGATGTGGGATGCAATGGGTGTTGTTAATTACACAACTGTCCTGTTGTATTAACAGAGCACTGTGTGAAAGTGAAGTGAAATTAATGTATATAGTAAATAAAAAGAACAACAAGGCGAAGCACATGTTCGCCTTGCACAAGTGGTGCACTTGGATGAAGATGCACACCCACACCCACACCCATACACACATACATACGCACACACACTCCTCAGAGAGCCGCTGGGTGATCTCTGAGAGCAGTGCTGCAGTTTCCTAGACATGAGCTTTTATGTTTTTAGCCTTCAGAAAATGCCATTAAAATACAGAGATGAACTGGTGTGTGTGTGTGTGTGTGTGTGTGTGTGTTTAAGTGATTGCTAAAGTGCAGCATCATTTGAGCTCGCCTGTCAGCCTATCAGAAACGTCATCTATAACCTTCACTGTTTGCAGTTTAATCTCCCCTGCCTCCCCGCGGGCCCTGTTCTGACATTTTAAACCCCATAAATGACAGTAGTGCTCTAAGCCATTTTAAAAAAAGCCAAGCATTTGGAAAAAACACACATAGAGCTATCCCCCTAAATTCTCCTTGCCCTGAACACTTGTGCACTGACCCCGTATGTACAGTTGTGCACATGCACACGCCCCTATCCTGGACAGTTTGGGAGGTATAGCAGGCTCTGATTCTGGCCAACAACACGCAATGCGCAAGGCAGGCTTATATACCCGGGAGCAGCCTGGCATCTGTGTTGGCACAGGAGCCCCTGGGAACACACCACAGAGATGCCATCCTGCCCTTCTTTTTTTCTTTTTTTTATGTATTTGGTACAGGATCTCACTATGCAGCTCTGATATGCAGCGATCCTCCTGTTTTCAGCCTCCCCGGCACTGGGGTGACAGGTGTTTACCACCATGCCCAGGCTTATTTACTCACAGGGGACTACAGGTGCCTAGTCAGCTGAGCTGTCTTGCCTGCCCTCTTCCTCAGCTTCTGTCTCCCCCTCTTCAGATCCACCTAGTCCTCTGCTCCCTGGTGTTGCAAGGAAAGAAAAGAATCTGAGCTCATACTGAGCATTATTTTCTGTGGTTTTTACTTGGAAAACAAGGGGTGACATGAAGGTTGCAGGAACCCAAATTTAGGGGTTAGTGTCAAGGAAGGGTAGGTGAAGGCAGGCTCAGGGGCTCCTCTTGGAAAAGCCAGAGTAGGTAACAAGCAGTCCCCACCATCACTACTTGCAGTTAGAGTGCTCACATTTGAGGAAGCAGAGTGAAAAAGGAAAGCACAGAGATCCTTCTGTAAGGGGTGACGGGCTGTGAGTCAACCTCCCAGAGCAGCACAGGGCCTTGAGGTATCCCTAGGACTGTGATGGTGAACTTGCAGAGGCCAAGTGCCCAAACTGCAACCCTAACCCACTTATTCACTGCACTCCAATTAAACCTGAATATCTGATGGTTGGCTGCTGGGGTGACCTGGCTTGCATGCTGGCAGAGAAGGCCGGGTGGTTGTGGCCATGGCAGGTCACAAGCTCCCCACCACTGCCCGTGGCCTGGTACAGGCCTACAGCGCTGCAGAGGTGCCAGCACTTGGAGAATGTGTGAGTGAGTGGGTGGACAGTCTCTAGAGTGAGTGGTAAGGGGAGTGTGTGTGTGCACAAGTGAGCTCACAAGTGTACACATGCATGTGTGTGATGTGGAGAGGGCTAGTGGAGGACAGTCTCTTAGAAGAGTTGTTTCCTATTTGCACTGGAACAGAGCCGCTGCATCATCTTTGCTGTCTGCTTGTTCTGGGTCAATGGCTGATTTCCCCCTGAGATAACCTCTGGCTTTGCACCAAGATCTCCCCGCTGGGGAAAGGAAAGGAACAGAAATGTGAGGACCAGGCCTGTCTCCTCTAGTCCTGGCCAAGTACCCTGCAAGGCGGGAAATGGCGCTGTGCCTGAGGCCTTTGTGTTGCTAACTCATCTCGGTGTACTGTGCATGCACCAGTGGTGGAGAGGGGCTCCGGGGAAGGCTGCCCGTCCCGATCTGCATGCTCCTGGTGGCAGGGCAGCTCCGGTGCCTCTTCCTGCCAGCCCCTAGAGTCATCATGCTCTTTGGGGAACTTGGTTCAGAGGTAACCAGTTAGTGTCAGGGGACAGGGGCTGTGACATAGAAGGGGTGAGAAGCCACATCGCTCCCTGTCCCCAGCATGGTGTCTGCGGCCTTGAGTGGAAAGCTCCAGAGAGAGGCACTGCCCGGGCCCAGACAGGGCGCCAGTGTGGAGGCCCCGTTAGCTGGTGCGACCCTCCGCCATCCGCGCCTCCAAGATGCTTCGAGGGTGGGGACACAGCAAGAAAGCATCATGAACACACAGTGAAGAGTTGCAGCCCTTGAACCTCTGTGCCCATCTCCCTGTCCCCTCAGAGGGAGAGATCCCAGACTTCATTTATTTATTTATTTTTAGATATCACCAGGTTTTTTTTTTTTGTGGAACTCGGGATTGAACTCAGGTCCTTGCACTTGCCAGGGAAGCACTTATTCCACTGAGCCATCTCCCCGGCCCCTAACAGTTTAGTAGAAAAGAGACATGGAAATTATGTACATGAAGAAAGACGGCAGAACCTCAGTGGAATGGGCAGCGCTGTGTGACACCGTTTCAACGGTGATTTACTTCACTCTACTTATTTTCCAAGAATGTCACCCTCTTCTTTAATAGGACTGAGGTGGTTTAGCCCCAGTGGCCTACAAGCAAGCCTGACCAGGTACCTTCCTCCCTCTGCTTCTTTCTGCAAGAAGGGGGATGGATTATAAGAAATAATCCTTGTTGTCTAGAACTACTTTGGTGCCTCCATATTCTAGAAGAAGAACTTTATCTCAAGCTTGCACGCTAACTGGTCTGATCTCTCCTCCCTTTCCCTGAGAACCGGACCCCACAGCTCCCACAGTTGCCTGCAGCACTTAGCCTTGAGACTTTTTTAGGAGCATGATGCCTCCTTGGGTGACAGTTTCAGCTGTGGTCCTTTCAACCAACATGCAGTCAAACAGTGAGAGAAACTTCTGAAATGCCTGCCTTGCCATGGCTCCTGCCCTGCAGCCCACTCTACTACCATGCCACCTCTGCAAAGGCAAAGCTATGCTTTAGCCCTTGAGGGCTGAAGAAGCCCAGACTTCATTTAGATGACCTGTCACAAGGCCTAGAAGAAAGTCTTGGCTCAAGGTGGAGGAAACCTTGTTCTCAGGCCTCCTGGGAAGATCTGCCTGCCTCTGCTGCAAGACAGAAGTCTGGCCTATGAGAAGAAGTGTGCGCTTTTGATTTGAGAACCAACTGGCCAGGCATGCAGAGAAGTAGGAGGGGACATCTGGTGGGTGTGCAGCTCAGGGCAGAGAGGAGATGTGGGTAACAGCTGTTAGAATGCCTAAATCTTCTGGAACAGGAGCAGCAAGTCTGGCCAGTTTGGGACAGTCATTCTAACCAGACCATAAAAGGCAAAGGTTGGGACATTGTTCATTCCCTGGACAATGTGGCTGAAGCCCCGAGCCCCATAATGCTAGGCCCTGCCATGAAAATGAAGCTGATCACCAGTCACATGCATCTCAGTGTGACATGGTCCACGACTCTGGCATCTTTGTGGTAGGATTGGTAGGCAGGACAGGACACATCCCCAGGGTAGACCCAGAGCACGCTGAGGTGGAAAATTCCACAGCAGAGTTCTAGTGGGGGCAGTGCAGGCAGAAAGGCCAGCTGTGCTGTGCCATGGTGTCCAGGGAGACTCTAACTGACCACAGGGGAAACTGAGACCAGAAGTCCCCTCAGAGCTGTCCCAAGCTGGGGGAAGATGGGCTTTGGCATGAGGTTCCTGTGTGTGATGGCAGAAGCCAGGCTCTGAGGGAAGCTTCTCCCAAATATCAGGAAATTGGAACTGGGACGGTCTGGGTGGGGAGCCAGGTGGCTATTGCCAGAAGACCAGACAGAGTGTAGAGCCTGTGCCAGAGGGTGTGCTGAGCTCTGCAGGGGCCTGGGAAGCCCCTCCCTGCTGGACAGTACCCTAGAGACTGACCTTAATCCCTTCAGGCACAGAGGCCACAGTGTACATGCCTCTGGCCCCCCAAAGACGCTTTCCTGCCAGATGTGTCAGACTGACGAAAAGACAAGGCACTCTGAGATCATGCTGTCCGCATGATGCCTGGCCCCAAGGCCCCAGATAGCTTCCCTGAGGGCCTCTGGGAAGAGAAGATTCCAGCAAAAGCCTAGCCATAGTCAACCTCCCTGGCAGCCCCAACCCTCCCTGGCCTGCCTCAGAACTGGGCAGAAAGGGTCAACAGAACTGAGGGAGGGAGTGGACATGATGACAGAGGATGGTGGCCAAGGAGCAGGCTGGGACCTGCTCTCCCATCCCCTTTCTTGCAGAAAGAGACAGAGGGAGGAAGGTTCCTGGTCAGGGCTTGCTTGTAGGACACTGGGGCTAAGTCACCTCAGTCCTATTAAAGAAGAGGGTGTCACCATGTTTCTGTGTGGTAGGCCCAAGATGGGAACCATGACACCATCCGGTGTGTGAGAGAAGTGTGCAGAAGAATCCACTCTTCTTCCCTGCCTTCTTGTTGGAGACCCTGAGCCCACAGCCAGGGGTGACAACCATTCTTGTTCTTATTAGCTCTCTCTCTCTCTGATTAAGAGGCAAGGAAGGAACCTGGAACCATTGCGAGGGATGATCCAGATTCTGTGGAGGCACAGGGATAGGAAGCAGAGGATGGCCTGGGCTTGCAAGTTGGCGCTGTAGGCCTGGGGCTCTTGTCCATTCCTTGGGGCCGTGGCCACAGCCTCTGGCCAGGAGACCCTGATTAGAAAGGAATTGTTTTCGCCATTGCGGTTAGCTCTGCCACCGCGGCCCTCCCACACACACATTTCCCTCAGTGACCTTGTGACTCTTCCATTAGGACTTCTTTCTTCTTGCTTCAAGAAAGAGCCAGGCGGGAGGGCCGGGCGGGCGGGTGGCAGGCGGGTGGGCAAGCGGCTGAGCCAATTGCGACGTCTGCGAGGTGCGCAGCAATCAGCGGAGCCGCTGGTGAGCGGGTCACTCAGTAGTGTGCACATCAGGGTGAAATCTTTTCCGCTCCTCGCCAAACCCCTAGTGAAAGACAATCAGGCTCGCTGTCACCGAGCTAATTCTGTCTATATAAAAGCAGTAATGAAATTCACGGCAGGATTACCCTCTCCATCCAATGGGCCAGCGTCGTGGTGACATATCTCTCTTATTGCCCGAATGTAACACACCATCTAATTTACGTCGTGTAGCGAGCAGGAATGAAATGTTCATAAAGAATTGCTGCATCTCGTCACCTTAACTGCGGCCCGGGGCTCTGAGGCATCTGTCAGGGAGAGGAGCAGGAGGAGGGGCAGCGGGGCTCAGGGAGCAGCCGCCGGGGGCAGGGGCTTCTGTGGGGTGTCTGTTTCTTAATAGGGTGAAGGGGAGACCGTGGGAGGGAGGCCCAGCAAGGCAGGCCTGGAAGGAGGGAGGGCAGGAGGGGCTGGGGGCCTGGGGAGCCAGGGCAAATAAGCACACGATGGAGTGGCCTATGGGGAGCCTTTGGGGTCCGCAGAGGTCTGAGCAGCCTGTGTTTGGGAGGGCTGCAGTGGGGAGGGCTGGGTGGGACGGTGCCCTCAGAACCTTCCAGTGCTTGTAGGCCCTAGTCACCTCTTGGTGCCCAGGGACTGGAAATGCATCCATCTCTGATGACTATCAAAAGCAAACTCTCCAGCAAATGAGAAAGCCATTCATAAAAGTAAACAAGGAGCAGATAGACACTGGAACAGATTTTGCAAGCCTAGAGTCACCCGTGACTCCAGTGAGCACTGTTGCTCCACTCTGAAGGATGTTCCTCATCCGTTCTTGTCTCCGTGGCCAGCCCAAGGTCACTGCTGTCTGTTGCCAGAGAACTCTCTGTCCCGCCACTCAGCCTTCTAGTGACCATGCCATCACTACCGCCTTGCAACCGACAGCCCTGGAACGGTGTTCTCTTGCTCTTGGGGTAAAGCGGAGAACCCCCCTCCCCAAAGCATGCGGAAGCACCTTCCTTGTCCTAGTGTCTGGACAGCAGCACTACAACCCGAGCCCCAATCCTAACCCAGTCCTGCCTTCATTCAGGTGTCAGGTGAGGTACTGCACCATGGGAAAGCCTCCTGGGACTACGTCCACTTGGTTAGCACCCTTTGTGCCCAACTCCAGGAAGGCAGGGGCTCATCCAGCACCGGCCATGGCAGCAAGGGCACTGAAGCTGCTGGTAAACATTCGCTGACTGAACAAGTGAAAGGCCTGCAAGTCCCTGCGGCACTACAAATCCTCCTCCCTCATCCTCCAGCAAACATCTGTTGAAAAGCTTCGGTGTGTGGGCTTCAGTGAAGGCACTGTGGCTACTGCGCTTAGCGAGGTTAGGCTGTTGTTAGACTCAATTATTCAGCCAGGCAGCTCACAGTTGGAGGAAAGAGACAGATAGGCAATAAGACAATGGTGGTGCCGAACCCATCACACCAGAGAAGAGTTTTCCATGCTTACTGTGATCAGAGTTACCACAAGAAGGAGGTGATCCTCTGGGCCAAGGTATAATTTTCCCCAAATCTCTCCCAGATGCAGATTCCCTACCTTTGAGAAAGGCTGTCAGAAAATGATAGATCCTTTAGTAGAGTCACATTGGAGCACTCTTACCACAATACAGGAAGAAGCATTTTTTGATTGCCAGTCATGTGCAGACCTCATCTCGTGTAATCCTCACCACAGCTGTGACACTCAGGTACATCGTACCGCATTGGAGGTGGGAAACAGCTGGCTGCCCCAAACCTTGGCTATCTGCCCCAAACCTTGGCTACCTGGCCCACAGTCAATGTTCACTAAGCATTTATTGATTGAATGAATGAATGAATGAATGAATGAATGAATGAATGAATGAGGAAGGAAGGAAGGAATGAATGAGGAAGGAATGAATAGTGAATAAATGGCTGGGAAGTAGGAAGGGCAGGACTCAAGCCCAGTGCTATGGCCTATGGCTAGATGTTGTCCAAGCACCTCTTGTACTCCTAGACAGGGCTTTAGAGGAGAACTGGATGCTGTGGCTGACTTGCTGGAAGAAGGCTCTACCCCATGGGGCACAGAGTGCTGGACCATGACTGAGAGGAGAGCCGCACCTCCCAGCTCCTCCCTGTCTCCTCTGCTTCCTGCACGCCATGACACAGCTGCTCTTGTCTGTCCAGTTTTCCTCCCGCCATGTTGCCATCTCTGTAAGAACTAAAATTCGTAAAACATGAGACGAAGTGAACTTTTCCACCTTTAAGTAGCAAGTATCTGGTCCTAGCAACAAGGAAAGTAAGTAAGACACTCAGGCTTTCTGGCTCCAGAGCCCTTGATTTTTTTTTTTTTTTAATCCCAAGCAATTACTTTGGGGCCTCCAGGCCCCAAAGTCTTAGAAAAATACCTCTTCTACTGGACTCTGGACCTAAGTGTCCCCTTATCCAGACCTTCAGCTGTCTACCCATAGCCTCCCACGGCTCCCTGTGAGACACTAGGCCAGGAGGGACAGAGGTTAGGTCTGAAGTCCAGATGTAGGGTGTAGAGTCAGATCAATGATGGAGCTAGACCTCCATTTAGCATGCATGAAGCCCTGGGCTTGATTCCCAAGTATAAAAAAAAAAGAAGGAGGAAGAGGAAGAGGAGGAGGAAGAAGAAACAGGAGGAGGAAGGTAGAAGAGGAAGAGGAGGAAGGTAGAAGAGGAAGAGGAGGAGGAAGAAGAAAGAGGAGGAGGAATAAGAAGGAGGAGGAAGAAGAAGAGGAGGAGAAGGAAAAAGAAGGAGGAAGAGGAGGAGGAGGAGGAGGAGGGTGATGTCTTCCTTTATCAAAGAACAAATGCATGAATATGTTTTGGAGAGGTCACACTGGCCTAGCACACAGTGACCTCTCAAATCACATTAGCTATGAATTTGTCCTTCCTGACCAGAAGGTGTCCCTGCTTTTGCCCATGGCCCTGTAGGTTGGAATGACAAGTAGCCTCACCCACTCCTTCCACAAGGGTCAGGGACTGGGATACTCTCTAGGGCTGGAGGGCTCCTAGCTATCACCCTCCTAACCCTCCAGGGGACAAACTCCACATAGTCATTCATATTTTTTTAAGCAAGCCTCAGGAGTCTGTTTAGATGTTACATGCAAAGATACATCTAAGACCAAAGGCTCCCTAAACATATGGTCAACAGCAGACACTTTTTCTCTTGGGCAAGTCTGAGGCCCAAATGCACCAGTCAGAGCTTCCCAGAGAAACGTAGTGTGGGATACAGCTCTGACTCGCTCTCTGGGTCCCAGGTGACCTCCCTTCCCAAGAAGTGCTCCCTTTGCTGGCATTTACACTGGATCTGCTCTGTAGGTGGGTAAGATATAGTTCAAGTCGGACAGGTACAAAGCACCACAGAAGCAAGCTTGGGGGAGTGCAGGAATGAGAGAAGTACTTGTAAACAATAGTTGTGAAGAATCAGCATCCCCAAGATCTGCCCTTAAGCTGGCACCAGGCTCCCCGTTCCCAGGGTCTGTGGAAACCCAGGGTCCATGGAAACC
The DNA here is from genome assembly GCA_004027165.1 of Ctenomys sociabilis. Taxonomy (NCBI): domain Eukaryota; kingdom Metazoa; phylum Chordata; class Mammalia; order Rodentia; family Ctenomyidae; genus Ctenomys; species Ctenomys sociabilis. The sequence goes on from PVKA01014477.1 coordinate 26,681, forward strand.
CAGTGTCCATACCTAAAGGTGTATTCAGTGTAGGCTTCACTTGACTGTCTGGACAGTTGAGAAGGGAGAAGGGAAAGACTATATGGAATGAATAAACTGGAAGAGGTTGGTTATGGGATAAAACTTGTTACCTGAGATAGGGGTGTGCCCAATGGTGGGGTACTTGCCCAGCATGTGTGAGGCTCCTCAGCAACCCCAAATTGTGGCACAGGCCTACTGTAGTCCCAGCTACTTGGGAAGCTGAGGCAGGAGGATCTCTTGAGCTCACTATTTCAAGTCCAGCTGGGAACATAGTGAGGTGCTGGCTCAAATTTTTAAAAAATTAGCATCCAATTCTGTCAGTATTTTTTTTTTATTTCCACATTTTTCTACCCCTTTTGTTCTCACCCTCTGCCCCAATCTCCAGGCCAACATAAACAATACCCCAGTGGCTATTTTGGCTGCAACCCTATATATCCAAAGAAGCCCGAGCTCCCAGCTGCCAGCCAACCCTGATCCCCTAATCCTCCTGGGCCAGCTGGGCAGAGTTCTCAGGATGGCAGACCCCCAGTGCACATGTGGCTGCTGCTTCCACGAGAGTGGTCAGAACAATTAGCTCCTCCTTGGACCGCTGGCCTGACCATCAGCTTCCTGCTCCCCATCCATGCACTGCCCCAGATGACAGGAAGCAGCCTGAAGCTGTTAACAGCTATTCCAGAAATCCACCTTTTCATCTCCCCTGGACCTAAAGGGTCCTGCGGAGGGCTAGCTTGACGTTGGGTGGGCCAGGAGCTTCTCCGCTGGCCCTGACAGCTGTGCAGTCGTTGTTCCCTAGGAGGAAGTAACGATGCCTCAGTGTAGCTCAGCACCACCACCAAATGTGTGACCAGCTATGACAGCAGCGGAGATTATTTCCCAGGCACCAGGCTTGCCTGCTATGAGGTTTTGGTTTTGTTTTCTGCTTAGTTTGTGGTGCAAGGATCCATTGAGGGCCTCAGGAGTAGGGGCCAAGCACTCCAGACTGAGCTGAGCCCAGCCTGTTTGAGGGTGCACAAGCACCCACAGTCCACTTCAGTAGAAAATGACAACCAGCACCCTGACTTCTCAGGTCTGGAACGTTGGCTTGGGGCTCATAGGAAGAAACTGGAAGGCCCCTCAGAAGGGGGCCCAGCTGATGATCTGAAGAAACAGCCATAAATCCCTATCAAACACAGCTTTCTTCCTGAAGCCAGACACTCAGGTTGGCGGCCTTGGGCTTCTCAGTGACATTAAATTCTCTGGTAATCTTTAGGGATATGTAATTATGCTGTAGTTAGTAACTGTTCACTAAGTAAACCCTTGGTGTAGTTACCATGTAAGTCAACGGTATTTACAGGATATTTTTTCTGCCTGTAACTCAAAGCCTTACCGAAACAAATTGGAATTGCCTTCTGGAGGCCGTTGTTATAAATTACAGACCCAACATCTGTCCACATCTGCAGTGTCTAGACAGCCTGTCTCAGCTACAAGAGAAGAGAGAGATGTGGAGGGAGTGAGGGGGGAGTGGGGGGGGTGAGCACGACTTGGCAGAGAAAGGCTCGGGCTTGCACATGGCCCCGGATGTGTGGGTGACCCCGCCACTTCTGTGGGGCCACATCCCCACCGTGACAGACTCTCAGAAGTCACAGTGGGGCCCGGCAGATGGAGTTAGTTATGAAAACTGACCACAGTCAGGTCAGGAGAGGCGGCTGCTTCTCCAAACTTCCCCTGCCCTCTCCCACAGCCTGCTTGTAACTGACTCTCGCCCCCACCAGGCTTGCTTTGCAGAAGGGGGGATTCATCTGCCTACCTTTCCTGTGGTCTCTCTCCTGCACCCACGATAAGGAGCCTGCCTGTCAGCTGAGTGATTGTATTTTTTTACAGTTCCTAGCACAAACCTTCTCATTTATATGTAAAGCAGCCATTAGTCATAGCTCCGTTCCCACACACTGCCTGATGTACAATCACATTTTGCAGCGGATGAATCTTTCCACACAGCTGCTCTGCTATGAATAATCCGTCTCCAGGCCCATAAATCAGAAAAAAATCATGCCCCTCGTTCGCCTGATCCTTACACAAAGTCATATATTTTACATGAGGACGAGCTAAATATTCATGAGTCTTAAAGGCTTTTTTCATAGGCACTTGTTGGGGTTGTTTTTACTGTTGAAGGGGTACCAAGCTTGTATTCAGGGGAACAAGATATCTGGGAGAAGAAGAGAAGGAAGGAGAGAAAAAAAATGTGTGTGTGTATGTGTGTGTGTGTGTGTCAGAGAGAGAGAGAGAGAGAAAAGCAGGAAGAGAGATTAATGGTGACTCCAAGCTTATCTCTTGGACTATGAGTCAAGTGGGACAAAGGATGCTCACGTGAGCTCTTAAAAACATGATAAATACTTGTTTACCTGCGCCTCTGTTCTGCTCAAAGCCGTAAATATTAGCACCTCGATTTTCAAGGTCATTTTGTGAACCTTTGCCCTCTGGCCTTGGAGCAATGAGTTTGGCCTTCTCTGTGCACAGTGGTACCTGGGAGCCGTGCCTGGATTCGACAAAAGCAAAATTTGGGGGGAGGGAGGGAGACGGTATAAAGAAAACCACTCTGGAGCCTCCACAGCAGTCCTGTCACGCCCAGCCAGAGGCACTCCCAGTTTGGCTGAGGCCCCACTCCAGCTCGGGAGCTTCTCCTGCTCGTGGCTTCTACCCACTGCTCGCCTCAGGCCTCCTCACACACTGTCACACTGTCCTCCACAGGGCCCTCCCTAGACAGCTCCTCAAACTCCCTCCTTTTCCCAAAATGTAATACAGGGTTCCAATCCAGGGCCTTTGCATTTCTACGTTGAACTGTATCCCCAGCCTTTTCTTGTTCACTTTGTTTTTATTTTGCTAAATTGCCAAGTCTGGTCTCAATCCTCCTGCCTCAGCCTCCCAGAGTGCCGGATTACGGCATGCGCTGCCATACCTCACCCCAAAATGTAAAGCCCCCTCTGCTCCACAGAGGCTGGAGAGCTCCCAACCCTGCCCTGCTGCGGCTCCACGCCCCGCCTTCCCGTACTGGCCCACTCATCACACAGCCTGGCTGCTGGCAGGTGCTTTTTCATTTTATCCTGGCATTCGCTCAGCATTTGTCTGTGTGTTCAGCGGCGCTGTCTGACTGGCTCATTAATGCCATGGTCTGCAGTGCTGATGAGGAGGACCCTCACTTCCCTTGGGAGGGAAGCAAATTCTTCTTCCCAGGTTTCACTGACAGCATGAAGAACGGACGTTGAGAGAGTGATTTCTTGGCTTTAGCTCAAGATCTGAAACTGCGCACAGCTCAGACTCTCTGAGCCCGCAGTGGGCAATGGTAGCGCCCTGAGTTCAGGCAGCTGTCCTGGAGGGAGGAGGATGCCTCCGCAGTTTCATCTTGGTTCAGTATCACCTCTTGCCTAGAGGGGTGAAGCCCGGGCTTGAATTTCCCAGCACTACAAAGCGAAAGTAAAAATTAAAAACGAAGGGCCAGCCAAATAGCTCAGCAGATTCAAGTGCCTGGAAGCAGGTGCAGGGGCCGGGGCATCGAACCCCTGGCCTACCGTGCTGGCCCTGCCTCCGGGGAGCCCTGAGACTGAGATTGAGACTGGGTGTGATGGTGCACACCTGTAATCCCAGCTCCTGGGAGGCTGTAAACAGGTGGATCACTACAAGTCCGATCTAGTAGTGAGACCCTGAATACCTGGTAGGCCCTTCCCTAAAATACAATAAATAAAAACCAAATGAACAAACTGAAAAACCAAATGGGTAAACTGAGGAATGACTTTGGCAATCACCTTCTCAAAGTCGCATCAGGAGCTGGCAACAGCAAGGTGAAGTCTCGTACAACACGACTTGTGATTTTTGACTGTGTCACAAATTTCCCATTAACCTCCAGAGTAGAAGGCCGGGGCTCAAAGCCTTCGCCTTTCGGTCCTGCTGCTGCTCGCGGTCCTCTCTGCTCGCGACCTGGCTCTGCTCAGGCTCGGGGAGAATAAGTCAAAGGGCTGCCAGAGGGGAGAAAAAGGTCCAAACACCACAGATGGCAGACTTGGAAATTTAATTTAAAATCATTCTTTATTAACCAAAATATTAAAATTAAAGCTCTAATGCCCAAAGGAAAGCGCAGACTAAATCTCCCTGTGTTTCGCAGCATCTTCCTCAGGGGGTTCCCAAAACACAGCGCTAGGACGCTCTTGAGAAGCAAGCAGGAGTACTGGAGCTGCGAGCTGGCTGTGGATCCCTGCGCCAAGCACTCGGTGACTGGCCCAATCGGCTTCCTCTAAAGCCAAACACCAACTGTTTCATATGCAATTAACGATTGCCCTGCCAAATTAAAGCGCATCGAGTCGTCACAGGCATCGCTGGGTGAGAAGACTCAGCCGTCCCAGGTATCCCATCCCCGGCGTCTGCATAATGATATTGCCGGGCTAATCTCGGCTCAGAGACATAATTCTACACAACACCGTGCACTAAACATTTATATTCATAAAAGGCATACAGACGCCCACATGCTACCTCCAGGCTCCCCATTTGTCTGGAATAGACCGCTGGCTCATTTGCTCTGGTCTAGGATGGAGTGAGAGCATCAGTCAAATGTCGGTCCCCCAACTTCACTCTTAAAAAGGACTCAGTGCTGGATTAGGGATTTAGAAGTCCCCAAGAAATAGCAAGGCTCCTTCTTTCTCTGGAGATACCAGAGCGGAAGAGGCCCTTCATAACTCAGGGCCATGAGTGGGGCAGCAAGACGGATGGGTATGCCTGGTCCCCATTCTTTGGTGCAGAAAATCACAAGTCCAGAGGGCAACCAGAGACCATTATAGTCATCTTTTATAAATTCCAAATTCTCAGAGAAATCATAGATATATTTCTGATTTTGGATGCCACTGTGCTTGAACTACAAAGCCAAAGCCCAGGACCTCTCCGAATGATCAGATGTAAACCAGTCTGGACGGAAAGGAAATGTGGCTTTGCTTTTTTGTCCTTCTGCATTGGACTTAGTTTCCTCAACTGAAGCTAACTTGGAGTTCCTGGCCCTTTCTGGGGCAACCTCCTATCAGCTTGCTGCTCGTGGGGCCTGAGCACCCAGGAGAGCTGGCCCAGAAGCTGCAGGAGCTTGGTCGGCCAGGGCCAAGTCCTCACCGGGCTGCCACGGATCTGCTCGTGCCCATCCTGGGACTGCTGCCCTCCCAGTCTCCAGCCCAGTGTTTGTCCGGCCCCTTGCTCTGCTCTCGACCTGGCAGCAAATGCAGGTGATGGGGCCTGTCTGTTCACTGTGCACACCATGACTTGAAGCTTTCAGCAACTTTTCCAGCACTCTGTGTGTTACAATCAAGATGGAACTGGCTTATAAAATTACACTGGTTACAATCCAAAAAGATTAACCAGCCTTAAGGGTTTTGGGTCTATGTGCTACCCTTTTCAGTTTTCCCACAACTAAACTAACAATGAACACTGCTGACAGGTAAATTACAAGATCACTCGCAGAAGGCCTGCCATGCCAGGACAGTTGTTCTGTTGCTCCTGAGGCCCAGCCTGGGAGCTCTAGCCCAGGAGACGGCGCACCAGAGCTGCTTGAGTGGCACTGATTTGGAATGGTGACCAGCCTTGCTCCTAAAGAAGTAAAATGAAATTGGGAAAAAAATGACCTTCTGCCTCAGCCTCTCAGCTGCCCGGCTCAAATAATTTCAGGCTGGGGACGGTGTCACCCTCCTGCAATCCCAGTACTTGGCAGGACGAGGCAGGAAGTTTGTCCCAAGCTGAAGGCCTAGATTGAGCTGCAGAGTGAGTTCAAGAGCAGCCTGAACACCATGGCAAGACTCTGCCTCAAAAAAAAAAAAAAGTGACTCTTGCTTTCCACCCCTGAGGAATCCTCCTGGTCCCACTGATTTTGCACTCTCCTGCTGGAGATAACCAACATAGAGAGTTGTAGTCGGATGAGGCAGAACTCTATCAGTTCACTCATAAATTTGGAGCCATAAATCCAGGGCCTAAAAATCAACGAGAACCAGCACTGGCACAATTCAGGGACAGGTAAGACTAAAGGTCTCCATGGAAACCCTCTGAAAGCCACACATGCCGTAGCTGAAAGGGCTGCTGCAAGGCGAGGCAGGGAGACTCCGCGAGTGGAAAGGGGTTTCAAGAGGCTGTGAGGTGCTTGGACTCTGCTGTAAAGTGAAGGCCAAATAAATTGCTCCTCAGAACTGTTATTATTCAGTGTGGGGAAGAAGCCAGAGGGAGAGAGGGCTCAGAGAGGCGTGCAGAGGGAGCAAGGGCAAGCTGGGCTCGGGACTCAGGCCTGTGATCCCAGCACTGGGAGGTGCGGCGGGAGGGTTGTCACAAGGGCAAAGCCAGCCTGGGCTACAAACCTGGCTGCTGTCATCATGGAATCTGTTCTCCCTGTGATGAGCACTGTGGAGGGGCTGCCATGCATCGATTTAGGCCTTATAATAACCTTGTAAAGTAGATCCTATTGTCTATCTCTTTTTACATGAAAATTACATTTACATTATACAGAAAACAAACAAACCTTTTTATACTTGACCTTATCCAAAAGGCCGAGAAGCGATGGGGAAGAAGAAACAAACCTTTTTTTTTTTTTAATAAATAAAAAGAGTCTTACATATGTGCAAATATGGTATAGTCTCCCTAGTACAAGAAATCAAAAGAAGAAATACAAATAGAAAGGTATAACAACAACTAAAAAGAATTTAGTCAGCCGGGTGTGGTGGCGCAGGCCTGTAATCCCAGCACTAGGGAGGCTGAGGCAGGAGGATTGTTGTGAGTTCGAGACCAGCCTGAGCTACAAAGTGAGCTTAAGGCCAGCCTGAACTGCACAGTGAGACCCTGTCTCAAAAAGACAAAAAAAAAAAAAAAAAAAAAAAAAGAATTTAGTCAGATAGTTAGGGTAAACTGAACTGCATATGTTGCAGGGTAATAATCAGCTTCTCTTCTGGAGTGTTAACAACCCAAGTTTGCAGATCAGAAATCGGAGAAATGGAAGGGCTGCAAGGTCAGCCAACATTTTGGCCCTATCCTTTCAAGGTCAGTGAAAACTCAGGACATAGGAGAACCTGTACTGTAACATCATGGAATTCAATAGTGCCCAAAATTTTCAGATCAAGGAGATTATGGAGCCACAGAGAATGATGAATGATGGATAGTGTGCCTAAGGAGAGTCACATGAAGAGAAAACTTTCTCTCATGCTTTCACAGAGAACAAATTGGTCAAGCAGTGGCTGTGACTCATCTACATGGCTGACACTGACAAGGGATCTACAGAGAGAGGTGCAGGGTTACAAGATAAATCCTGAGGGGACTTGACTGCCCTCATCAGATACAAAACTTGCATTTTTTGTTATATAGGTCCTGCTTTATCTCAGTCTTAAATATCCAGCAGAAAAGCATAAAAATGAGGTATATAAAATAAGGCCATAATAATAAGATGAGTTATAAATGGCTCTAGCCAACAACTTCTTTGGATGACCCACTACTATTGTGTACTGCTGGACTGTGTTGGATTGTTTTGCTGAATTTAAGCACCTATAATAATTGAATGACAATAGAATACCCATCTCTGACAGGACTAAACAAAAAAAAAAAAGGGGATACAAAGGCAGGACCATTCTGTGTGTAAACAGTACAGTTAGGATAAATATGCAGTACTTCTGTGTAATTCTATGAGAAGAACAATTTGCACTAATAGTGTTTGGACAGGATATCCTGTCTGCTTCTTGTACTATGGATAACCACTAGGAAGATAAGAATGTAAAAAGTATTAATTATTGAAACTGGACTATAATTCAGCTTTAAAAAATAAGATAGGCATACAGCTACATTCTCTGAATTCATTGAATAGAGGCATCTGCTCTAATAGTGTTTGTAAATAGAATATCATGTAAGCACCTAGTACAATGAAAAACCACTATGAAAATAATATGCAATGTATTATTGAATCTGTTCTACTAATTTGATTTGAAACTGTCTCATTGCTATTGGTTCATCAATTAAATAAATAAATAAATAAATAAGGGTCTTGCTATGCAGTTCAGGCTGGTTCAGAATTCTCTGTGTAGCCCAGGCTAGCCTTGAAGTTGCAGAAATCTTTCTGCCTCAGTCTTCTGACTGCTAGAATCACAGATGTATGCCACTAGACTGAAACCAAATCATAGAGAAGTTAAATAGTTGGCCCAGGAATTTAACCCAGATTTTGAGCCTTTTCCTTTAAGCCCCCTAACACTGAAGGTGACCAGATGGTTAAAAACCCAAACAAGTGTCTCTCTCTCTCTTGCAGAATCTGAATTCTGACTCAGAAGAGAAACAGGCCTCATGCATCAGAGTCCTGCTCACTTTGACACTACATTCAAACTTCATTAAAGTCAACCCATATCTGCCAAGAAGACAGAATTCTAGGCCACACGGGAGTCAGGGACTTTCTGTTCTCAACTCAGGGCCACAGGACAGTCTTCACCTGAGCCACAGGAAGCTGCGCAGGCCCGGTTCACAGGCCTTGCCCAACCGATGTCACTTTGGGGCTCCCTGGTGGCTCGCAGGCAGACTGTGGGTGCTCAGGCTGCCACTGGGCAGCTGTCCCCAGCTTGCAGTGTCTCCTGGTGTCCCACGCATTCACCCTGGTCCGGCCCCTCACGTTTACCTCCCCTTTCTCCCACCTGGGCCTGGCACTGCCCCTTTCCTTTTCCTTCTTCCTCTTTCTTAATGCAATTATCATGTAAGTGTCACATATAGAAAAGTGCACAGAGTGATAAGGTTACAACCCAGTGAATTATTTTCAAAGTGAGTATACCCATGTAGCCACATGAGTTCTCATTTATTTTTTTATTTTTTTTATTTTTTTGTCTTTTTGAGACAGGGTCTCACTATGCAGTTCAGGCTGGCCTTAAGCTCACTTTGTAGCTCAGGCTGGTCTCGAACTCACAGCAATACTCCTGTCTCAGCCTCCCGAGTGCTGGGATTACAGGCATGCGCCACTATGCCCGGCTACACTTTATTTTTTTAAATTAAATTTTATTCTAGCCAGGTATGGGGGTGTATCACTATAATCCCAGCACTTGGGAGGCTGATGCAGGAGGATCTTGAGGGTTTAAGCCTGGCGGGTCTTTTTTTTTTTTTTGGTTTTGTACTGGGAATCAAACTCAGGACAATGCACTTGACAGGCAGGCACTGAGCTATATCCCTGGCCTAATAGGTCTTTCTCTTTCTGTCTTGTTTTGTTTTGATTTTTGAGGCAGGGTCTCACTAGGTAGTACAGACTGACCTTGACATCAATATGTAGCCCAGGCTGGCATTGAATTTGTGTGATCTGCCTGCCTCAGCTCCCTGAGTACTGGGATTACAGCTTTTTTATTTTGAGACAGGGACTCACTAAATTATCCAGGCTGGGTTCAAATTGCAATCTTAGGACTGGGATTACGCAAGTGCAGGGCCCGGGGTTCGATCCCCAGTACCACATACTGTGCCAGCCACCGAAATTGGCTGTAGTGGCACTTGCCTGTAATCCCAGCACTGGGAAGGTTGAAAACAGGGGGATCACTATGAGTCTGAGCTGTGTAGTAAGACCCTATACCAAATACATTAAAAAAAAATTGAAATTTTCCTGCTTCAGCTTCCCAGCATGCTGAGACCACAAACATTGACCACCATACGTGGACCTTTCTGTAAACATTTTTCTGAGTACCTCCTATGCCCTGTGTGTGTATGGGAGACCACAGCCACAGGATAAACCCGGTATTGACATCATGGCCCCCAGAATCTCTTTGTGGGAGGCAGATGAAATAAGAACTAAGCACCACAAATCCTGAAGGCAGTAAATGGATGCTTACAGCAGCAGCGACAGGCAGGTCTGTGTCACTGAAAGCTCTGCTTTAAGGGTTCGCCATCCCTCATTGGTGGCTCAGTGCTGACAAGTCTCCCGCGGGTGGGGGGAGAACACCCTCCCCAGTCAAAGCAGCATGGGGCAAATAGGCCTGGGCTCCAGAGGGGAATTTTTTTTTTCTTTTTCTTCTTTTTTTTGGGGGGGACAAAACTGGGGATTGAACTCAGGCCCTTGCGTTTGCCAGGGAAGCGCTTATTCTACTGAGCCATCTCCCCAGCCCCTCTTTTTCTACTGATTTGTTTTGTTTGTTGTTTTTTTCAAAAACAGGGTCTTGCTGTATAGCTGGCCTTGAGCTTGCAATCCTCCTGCCTCAGTCTCTGGAATGCTGGGGTGACATGCATAGAGTACTGAGTACTGAGCCTGGTTTTCTGCCAGAAGCACCTTGACTGGCTGGCTGACTCCTGTGCTCCTTTCTGCCTCTCAGTTTTTCTGAGTGGGACTTTGCCATGCCCTGGCTGGCCCTGAGTCCCCAAACCTCAGCCCCCCAGTAGCTGGCACTGTGGGCACTGGGCCAGCTCACCGAGCTCTGCCTCCTCTTAGGCAGAACATGCTGTCACCTCTGCTTCTTCAGCATAATACAGGTTCACTCATAGCCACCCAGCTCCCCAGGGAGCTGAAGGAGGGGAAGAGTACGAATGTATGCTCTAATCTGTCCCTTTTCCCTACCTTGGTTCCTCAAGAAGGATGGAAGGCAGCCCTGTCTGTCCTTGGTGTTGGTGCACCCTGAGTGAGATGGTGGCCCTCCAGGCCACAAGGTCACGGATAGCCATGGAGAGGCCCTGCTCAGGCAGAACGAGGGTCTAGGTTGGCTCGGTCATTGCATCTCCTCCCCAGGGAAGGCTTATGCAGATGCCTGGGCACTAAGGGAAGGGGTGGCCGGGTCCATGCCCCACAGCTCTCCCTGGGGCCAAGTTCTCACTGGTCCTGGGAACTGAATACAGGCATTTCACCCTGAACACAGACCTAAGCTTCCAGAGGCCCAGGCCCTGCCAGCTCCTTGCTCCTGCCCAGCTCAGGGCCTGGCCCTCTTGCTGTGGACCCTCCTTCTCCTCCTTCTGGGAGGCAATATGTAGCTTTGCCCAGGCTTCACCTCTCTTCCATGCCATCCCAGTCAAGGCTCAGCTCTTCCTTCCTTTCTTCCTATCTATCTTAGGCCTGGGGATTGAACCTAGGGGTTCCTTACCCCGATCTCCATCCCCTCCCCACCCCCATCACACTGCTCACCTCTCTCTTTTGGAGGCAGGATTTTGGTATGCATTTGACCTGGCTTTGAACTCCGTGTGTAGTCCAGGCACTATGTTTAGCTGATTCTGAGACCCTGTCAAACTTGCAGGGATTCTCCTGCTGTAGCTTCCCGAGTGCTGGGATACAGGCCTACCCCTCACACCCAACCAGAGACCCTCTTCTGTGATTCCTTCTTGGATCTACTCCTTTATCAAGAGTCTTTGAGCAATAATGAACTGGGGAGAATGCTGGAAGGTGAACCCCCATAACTGCATAACTGCAGCCTTCCGAAACGCAGCTATCTGGTCTGTTGCAAGCCCTCTCTTAGGTAACAGAATGACACCTTCCTGTCAAATGCCTGTCTCTAACAAGGTGAATTAAACAAACACACAGGCAGGGACTTGGCTGTGTTTATATTCCATTGAGGCTTTGGGCTGAGTTTGGGTAGATGGACGTTGGCCGCGGCCTCTCGAAGCCCAGGTCCCTGAATGGGTTCTGCAGCAGGGCCTGCCACTCTCAGTGTCACTGAGTCCGGAGCACACCCCAGCCCAGCAGAGCATGGTCTCAGCCTGACTCCTCAGAGCTGGTTCCTGGGTTGCACCCTGCCGGAGCATGCCCAGGCCAGCACTGGGCCCCGAGGGAGAAGGAAGGGATGGCGGACAAACCGAGACAGGCTGCTCAGGGACAGTCAGTTGACAGAGCTTCAGAATCAGCACAGAGGCTCCTGGCCCTGCACACTGGAGCTACTGAGGCATCTACTCAAATGCCACATCTGAGGCTGGCATTGGTACCTCCCAGAGGAGGGGAGAGAAGGGAGTAGGATGCACACAGTGATCCTGGCCATTTTAGGAACTGGGTTGTGGTGAACAAAGGCTTCTTTTTTTATTGTCTTTACCTTTCTCTACATTTGCAAGTCTACATAATTCAAAGTTAAATACACACATGTGTGCACATACATATACATCTTGCTGTGCCATTTTTCCTTTATGTGTGTTTAACTTCAAGTATTTTTTTTTTTTTTTTTTTTTTTTTTGTCTTTTTGAGACAGGGTCTCACTATGCAGTTCAGGCTGGCCTTAAGCTCACTTTGTAGCTCAGGCTGGTCTCGAACTCACAACAATCCTCCTGCCTCAGCCTCCTGAGTGCTGGGATTACAGGCATGTGCCACCACGCCTGGCTTAAGTATTTTCAACTTAGTTGTTCTGTTACTGCTGCTGCATTGAGGCACTTTTTTTTTTTTTTAATCATCTATTTTAGCAAGGTGTGGTGGTGTGTACACAGAAGGATTACTGTGAGTTCCAGGCCAGCCTGCGGTATATAATAAGACCCTGTCCGAAAAAAGTCATGCTATGGTAAGAACAGACCAAGTCAGATGGGTTTCATTTGCATGTGGGCCAGTGCGGGAAAGAAAGCTGTTGAGCTCTGGGCTTCAGGTGCAGCCATGGTAAGAGCGAGGCTAAGAGGGCTAACCTACCTGTGGGAGCACCCGAAGCAGACCAAGACTGTGGGGTCTGGTGCAGGCTTCTGCAGAGCTACCCTTTCTCAGAAATAGGTTGCCAAGGGCAGGCCAGATAGCTCAGTGGATTAAAGAGCCTGCTTAGGCAGATGCAAGGACTGCGGTTTGATCCCTGGAGTGCCGTGCCAGCTCTGTCCCAGGGGCACACTGAGATGGCACCTACCTGCAATCCCAGCTTTTGGGAGACTGAAAACAAAGATCATTAGGAGTCCAATATGTGTGGTGAGACCCTGTAAACCCTGTACTAAATACATTAAAAAAGTAAAAAAAAAAAAAAAAAGATCTCCATAAACCAGACTCTCCAAGCAGGACATGGTGGTGCACAGCTGTCACCACATCACCAAGGGAGCCTGAGGCAGATGAACCACAGGGTCAAGTCCTGCTTGGGCAGCTTACCAATGAGCGAGACTGTGTCTCAACTAAAGTAGGGGCTTGGAATGTAAACCAGTGGTGGAGCACTCCTGGGTTCCATCCCTAGCATTGTGCAAATGCGTGTGCACGACACACACACACACACACATACACACACACACACGACAGCACACAGCTTAGTAAGGGACAGCGAGGTTCTCTGCTGTCCAGTCCTCCCCGAGCTTCTTGGGGGAGCTCCTTCCAGCTGAGAGACCCCAGTCCTGCCTTGGAACCTTGCTGAGTGTCCTGCCCTGCCCTGCCTTGCCCTGTGGGTCTGTCCAGCCTCCAGACCACAGCCAGCCCCAGACACAAGAGTGAAGGACCAGAAATGGGTGCTCATTCCAGGAAGACAAAGTGCCAAGGATGCGATAGTAAACCAAATCCAGGCAGCTGGTCCCTATCCTTTGGAGTCAGGATCCAACGTCACTGCTGTTGTAGGCCTGTGCAGTCTCCAGTCATGGGTGTCAGCACCCCGCCTATATTCCTCACTCACAGCGCTTACTACAAGACATTTATTGTGAGTTTGATTTTGAGTTTTATTTTTTTAACTTAGTTTATTTTGTATCATTAGAAGTTGAGTTCCCTGGGCCTTTAATGTGTAGTTTAGACTGGCCCTGAACTCACTATGGGTTCCTGCCTCAACTTTCTCAGTGCGTGGTAACAGCACTCCCTGCTTTTTTTTTCTGAGACAGGGTCTCGTGAAATTTCTAAATTACCCAGGCTGGGTTTTAATTTGAGAACCTCCTACCTCAGCCTCTGAGAGTATTGGGATTATAGGTGTGCAACACCACCCCCAGATTGCTTTGCTTTCTTTTGAGACAGGGTCCTACTATGTGTTAAGGCTGCCCTCTAACCCCAGGCAGGCTCTGGAGGGCTGGGTTATAGGTGTCAGCCACTGGCCCTCCCACCTTGTGCTTTCGTTTTTCTTTCCCTGCAGAAGAGAATCTCTCTCATTTCTCCCGACACTCTGCACAGCGATGAACACTGACTGAGGCCTTCCTGGGACCTGCGGGCGTTCTACAAGCTTTCCCTGTATTACTTCATTTCATTCCCCTAGGAGAAATTACTGTTACAATCCTCATCTTCCAGGAAAGGAAAATGACACACAAGGAACAAGGACAGATTTGGGCCCGGCTGGCCAGGCTCCTGAGCAGAGCACTATTGACCATGAGGTGCACTGTATAAAATAAATTGTAAGAAGTGAAAGGAGGGCCAGGGAGATAGCTCAGGAGAATAAGCGCTTGCCTGGCAAGTGCAGGGTCCTGAGTTCAATCCCTGGTTCCACACACAAAAAAAAAGAAGTGAAGGAAGTGACTCAGTTCCTCAGTGACTTGAAGTCATCTGGGCATGAACAGCATGTATTTATTTTTCTATCTATCTGTTATTTACTGGATTTTTTTTGAGACAAGGTCTTGCTGGCCTCAGCCTCCAAGGGCTGGGTGCTAGGTAATTCTCTGAGGCGAGGAACCACGCGTGCCTCAGGTGTGTAGTGGCACCTCTGGCTGCTTCCCACTAGAAAGGTGCTGCCCAACAGCCTCCGGAGTGGGGGACTTCATCCAGATGAAAACTGCCAGCCTCGAGCAACATTAATTTAAGAGCTGGGCTTAGTGGTGCACACCAAGCTAGCACTTTGGAAGCTGAGGCAGGAGGACTGCCTTGAGTTCAAGGCCAGTCGGAACTGCACAGTGAGTCACTGTGTCAAAACAAAACAAAAAGCTACTTTTGACCCAGCAATCAGGGTTCTGAGTTTTATTCAAATAAATTGAAACAACCGTGGCCCAGATGCCCATACTCTCTCACACACTGCGGCCTCACTCACAACAGTCAAGGTAGCATCAGCTGGTAGGCATAGGGCAGCTAGGGCAGGAGAGGCTTGCTTTTGATGTCAGCCTGGGCTGCACAGTGAGGCTATAGCGAGAGAGAGAGAGAGAGAGAGAGAGAGAGAGAGAGAGAGAGAGAGAGAGAGAATGAAATCAGCATTAGGCCTGTATTTACAGATATAATAGGCAAAGGCAGGGGATACTATTCAGCCTTTCAAAAGAAGGAGATCGACACAGCTGTGTGGATGGAGCTAGAAGATATTATGCTGAGTAAAATAAACAGGCGCAGAGAAACAAACATAGCTGCATAAGACAGAGTGCACACTGGGCTACCCTGGTAGGAAGAGGGTGGCTTGGGAGAGGAGGTACCTGCTCAAGGCACGAAGAGTCAGCTGAAAATGAGGCTTGAGATCTGCCGCACAATGGGGTGATTAGACTCACTGATAACGTAATTTCAAAAGAACTCAGTAAATTTCAAATATCCCACCACAAAGAAGAATAAATGACATGATGGACGTGTGAATTAGCTTGGCTTAATCATTTCACACCATACAGTTAGCAAGTCATCATGTTGTACGATTATGATTTGTTGTTGAAAATGACATGCAATAAAAAGCAAAAGCTATTTTTGATTGCTTGTATTGCCAAAGGAAGGGGGGGCAGTCAGGCCAGTTAGCACACATGTGTAATTTCAGCACTCAGGAGGCTGAGGCAGAGGGTTCTCCTCCTCCCTTGCAGTGTCCACAGGCTCCCGGTGCACTCTGGGTGGGTGCAGTGCCTTCCTCTCGTGCAGGCTCAGGATGTTTACAAGGTGAGGACCCCCACCCCCTGCTTAAACTTCTAAACTTCTCAAATTGACATGATGTATCAGCTGTTACACACACTGTATTTATTTATTTATTTATTTATTTATTTATTTATTTATTTATTTTGTCTTTTTGAGACAGGGTCTCACTATGCAGTTCAGGCTGGCCTTAAGCTCACTTTGTAGCTCAGGCTGGTCTCGAACTCACAACAATCCTCCTGCCTCAGCCTCCCGAGTGCTGGGATTACAGGCATGCGCCACCACACCCGGCTCTACACACTGTATTTAAATCTGTGCATCAGTTTATTTCACCTAATAGTGTTTTCATCTGAGAAGTATCAAGCCATTTTTGGATTGTGTCAGGTGCCCATTTTTGGATTAGGTTTTTTTAATTTGGGGGACTTGATTTTTTAAAGTTATTTTATAGTCTAGATATTAGTCCTCTATCTGAGGAGTAGCTAGAATTTCTTTTCCATTGTGCGTGTCGTCTGTTCACTGTTCGTGGTTTCTTTCACTGTGCAGAAGCATTTCAACTTGATATGATCTTGGTTGTGGACTATCTGTAGTATTTCCTTGTGATCAGGGCTTTGTTCCTAAAGTCTTTTTTTTTTTTTTTTTTTTTTTTTTTTTTTTTTTGTCTTTTTGAGACAGGGTCTCACTACGCAGTTCAGGCTGGCCTTAAGCTCACTTTGTAGCTTAGGCTGGTCTCGAACTCACAACAATCCTCCTGCCTCAGCCTCCCGAGTGCTGGGATTACAGGCATGTGCCACCATGTTCCTAAAGTCTTTGCCTGCACTATGTCTTTGAGAGTATTACGTATTCGATCTTCTAGCAGATTAAGTATTTCTGGCTTTGTGTTTAGGTCTTCGACCCATCCTGATTTTAATTTATTGTCTGGTTAGAGATATGGGTCTAGTTGTAGTCCTGTACATGTGGAGAGCCCGTTTTCCCAGCACCATTTATTAAAGAGGCTTTCATCCAGGAAGGATGTTTAGCTCCTTTTTCAAAACTAAGGTAGCTAAGTGTGCTTACAATTGTTTCTGCATCTTCTAATCTGTTCCACTGATTCTCTGGTCTGATTAACATTCTTTTAAAATCACTGTAACTTAGTAGGATAACTTCAGACCAGGAGTTGTGATGCCTCCTGCCTTGCCCGTGCTGACCAGAATCCCTTTTATTGCACCAGGTCTCTTCTGCTTCCATATCAACCTCAGGATTCTTTTTTCTAGCTCTGTGAGGAATGCTGTCGGCATTTCAATTTGGGTTGCATTAAATCTGTGTAACAGGTTTAAAAGTGTGGCCATTTTCACTATATTGATTGTGCCTATTCAAGAATAGGAAGGTCTTTCCATTTTCCGATCTCCTCTTTTAGAGTACTGTAGTTTTCACTGCAATGGTTGTTTCACTTCCTTTGTTAGGCTGGCTCCTAAGATTTCATTTTTCTTTTCTTTTCTTTTTTTTTTTGGAACCAGAGATTGAACTCAGGCCCTCCTGCTTGCCAGGGAAACGCTTACTCCACTGAGCCATCTCCCTGGCCCCCTCATTTTTCTTGATGCTATTATGAAAGGTGTTGTTTCCCTGATTTCTTTCTCAGTGAGTTTGCTATTAAGTTCTATTTTTTATTGAATTTTAAGTGTTGACTTTGTAAAACTTAGTAGCACAGCAGTTACTAAATTTGGTTAATGGGCTGGGGAAATAGCTCAGTAGAAAAAGCACCTGCCTGGCAAACACAGTGTCCTGAGTTCAAACCCCAGTACTACAAAATAAAACAAAAAAACTAAATTTGATTATTAATTCCAGGTGTCTTAGGGCCAGTGAGATAGCTCAGGGGACTAAGCACTTGCATAATCAATCCCTAGCACCACAGGCCATGTGGGCCTGCCCCTGGGTACACTGGGCTGGCCATGGTGACTGGACATGGTGGCACTTGCCTGTAATCCCAGCACTGGGGAGGCTGAAACAGGAGGATTATTATGAGTGCCATCTATATAGTGAGACTCTGCTTCAAATACATTAAAAAAATTTCTAGGTGTCTTTGGTGTAATTTTGGGAGTCTTCTATGTGGAATATCATGTCATTAGCAAAGGAAGTTCAATTTCTTCCTTTCCTATCCACTTTACATTCATTTCTTTCTCTTGTGTAATCAGTCTGTCTAATGTTTCTAGAACTAGGTTAATAAGAGTAGAGAAAGTGGGCATCCTTGTCTTGTTCCTGATTTTAGAGTGAAAGCTTTCAGTAAGATGTTGGCTTTTGGTCTGTCACAGATGTCTTTTACGAGACTGAGACAAAGACCATCTATTCCAGCTTTCTTTTTTTTTTTCTTCTTCTTTTTTTTTTTTTTTTGCGGAACCGGGGATTTGAACTCAGGCCCTTGCACTTGCCAGGGAAGTGCTTATTCCACTGAGCCATCTCCCCAGCCCTATTCCAGCTTTCTCTAGTCTTTTTTTCCAGCATAAACGGATGTCAGACTGTTTCAAGTGCTTTTTCTGCATCTTTTGAGATGATCATGTGGCATTTATCCTTGGCTCTGCTAAGGTAGTGTTTTACATTTATTGATTTGCATATTTTGAGCCATCCCTGCCTCACTGGCATACTCACTCCAGAAAGTTCATCTCATTTGAGAAAGAATGGCTATCATCAAAAATCAACCAATATGGGCCTGGGGATATAGCTCAGCGGCATCTGCACCTGCTTGGAAAGCGCAAGGTCCTAAGTTCAATCCCTGGTAACAGCAACAACAAAATCAACCAATAAGAAATACTGATGAGGATGTGAGAATAAGCTCCACTGTCGGTAGGAGGGTAAATTGGTACAACCACCACGGAAATCAGTAAGGAGATTCAGACTTCATTTGACCAAGCTGTGCCCTTCTGAGTATCTTCCTGAGAGTTCAGAGCAGCATTCCACAGTGACCTGTGCACACCCATATTTGTGGCAGAACAGTGTATCATAGCTAAGTCTTGGAATCAGCCCGTATGCTTGCCCATCGACAGGTGAGTGAATAAATAAAATGTGTGTTATAGACTTGGGCGCTACTCTGCCATAAAGAAGGATAAATGTGGGTCATTTTTAGGTAAATGGGCACGCCTTGAGGGCATAATGGTAAAACGAATGGGACAGACAGGCTTAAGTGTTGCATTGTTTCTCGTGTGAGAGCCCTAAAGGAAAGGAAAGAGGACATGGAGGAAGGTAGTGGGGTGCACGGAGAACAAGTGCAAATGGGAAGGGTGTGGGGAGGAGGGGAAGGGAAGAGAACAGAGGGAAATGGAAACAAAGTCTGTGTAAATGAGGAGGTGGAGGAGGGTTGAAGGGAGGGAAATAGGAACGCAAGAAGAACTGAGACACACAGTATTATGCACAGGTGCAAATTCCCTAGTTTTAATTTTTATTTTTTATGTATTTGATACAGGGTTTCACTATGCAGCTCAGACTCATGGTGATCCTCCTGTTTTCAGCCTCCTCAGCACTAGGATTACAGGGGTGTGCCACCACACCCCATCTCAGGGCACCTAGGGCCTGGCTGGCATGGCAGGTGGTGCCAGGGATTGAACCCCAGTCCCTGCACTTGCCTAAACATGCACTTAGTCTACTGAGGTGTCTCCCCAGCCCTCCCTATGATGCTTTTTGTTGCTGTCATTGTTATTGTGCTTGCCACGTAGTTTCGGCTGGCCTGAAACTAACTTGTAGCCCAAGCTGGCCTGGAACTTTTGGAGATCCTCCTGCCTCAGCCTCCCAAGTGCTGGGATGACAGGCGTGAGTCCCTGCACCTGGGTTCCACCATCTTAGCATTCTTGCATTTGCTTGCATCTGCTCTGTTCTCTCCTCCCTCCCTCCACTCTCTCTTTACCTCTGGACATACTTCCACCAAGGCATTTGAGAGCTCAGCGTTCGCCTTCCCACACTCCCAGCCCTCCATCCTGTTGCCCTTAGGACCAGGCTACTCTGATTCTTACTCTCTGGCTCTCGTGGCTCGGATGCATACATAGCCCTGACAAGAGGCTGTCGCCACCTGTGCAGCCCATAGTGGTCCCTCCTGCGGTTCACCCACATCTTGGCTCCTCCTCTTTGGGACCTCAGTGCTGTGTTCAGAGCCCTAGGGCCCAGCTAGGGACCATGTGCTGTAGTTGGCTTTTCAGCTTCCTCTGTACTAAAGTCTGATTTCCTCCAGATGAAATAAGAAATCATTTTGCCAAGCCCCTTGTACTTTCCTGTTGCTTGGTACTGGGACTGAGCCCAGATTCTTTGAACTGAACTACATCCCAAGCCCTCCCCTTATAATCGCTAGCCTTTTAAAAATTCCTTTATTCCCACTTCCTCACCAGTGTTTCTTATTGATTTTAAGTTTTATTTTTTATTTTTATATAAAATCTTCTTCTTACATGTACAACAGGCTCCAAGAACACACTTTGTTATAGTTATAGGTGTCAAGAGTTGCTACAGCAGGGCATTCACATATCTGAATAGGGATGGAATCCTGGGTCACCATCACTGTACACACAAGAAACAGTTTATTTTTTGCCAGATTTCTTAATGCCATCTGTGGCCTGGGGGCCCTTTCCTTTTTATTTATTTATTTATTTATTTATTTATTTATTTATTTATTTATTTATTTTTATTTTTGAGACAGGGTCTCACTGTGCAGTTCAGGCAGGCCTTAAGCTCACTTTGTAGCTCAGGCTGGTCTTGAACTCACAACAATCCTCTGCCTCAGCCTCCCGAGTGCTGAGATTACAGGCCTGCGCCTCCATGCCCGGTTTGGGGGCCCTTTCCTGCAGCCTTCATTTTTCACTCCTCAAGTTGCTTCTGCTCCTCCTTTTGCTTCTGTTTGAGCGCTCTATCTTCCTTGTCCACCTCCTTGGCCTGTTTCTTGGGCTGCTTCAGGGGCTTCTTCTTGCCACCTTCATGGCTGGACATGGCGCCCACACCTTCAGTTTTATTTTGAGACAGGGTTTTGCTACCACTAAACTGCTCAGGCTAGGCTCAAACTTGCAATTCTAATGCCCTGGACTCCCAGAGTACCAGAATCATAGGCACTATACTCAGTTTAGATCCCTAACTTCTACCTCTAGCCACTGTGTAATTCTTCTTGCTTTTCTTTTCTTTTTTTTTGTCTTTTTGAGACAGAGTCTCACTATGCAGTTCAGGCTGGCCTTAAGCTCATTTTGTAGCTCAGGCTGGTCTTGAACTCACAACAATACTCCTGCCTCAGCCTCCCAAATGCTGGGATTACAGGCCTGCGCCACCACGCCCGGCTTTTCTTGACAACTATGGGGCTTTTCCTCTTTTCTCCTCTCCCTTCCCCCTTCCCTCCCCTCCCCCCTCTCTTCTCTTCCCCTTCACCATTTCTTTCTCCTTTTTTAGACAGGGTTTTGCTACCAAGTTTTGTTCAAGTCCAGGCTAGCTTTGAACTCACTATGTAGCCCATGTAGCCCAGGCCCCATGACAGCCACAGGTTTTGTAAGAAGAGATTTACAGCCTCCACCCCCATGCCCCCTTCCCTCCACTACATCCTGGTGCCTGCTTCCACCAGGACTCAAATGTCCATGTCTGGCCAAATCCTCTCGAGGTGTATCTCAGGCTCCTCCTCTTGTGTTCATCCTGTAAATCTTAGGGTTCCTTGGCTCTGTCCCTGGCCACTGCTTGTGCTTTGCCCCAGACCTTTGTCCCTCAGGTGGGGTGGAGGCTTCAGTTGCAGGCCAGGCCTGTTCCTCCAACCTCCGGGGGACTGAGGCTACCCGCAGGCCATGGGCACCTGGAAGCATCTGTCCATCCAGAGGACAGCAGATTATGCCCCCACCTGCTCCTTCTGGCCTGCATCTAAAGTCATGGCAGCCTTCATTTGTTCTGTTTCCCAAGAAGACATGGAGAAGGCATCTTCGACATCATCCACGACATATCCAATCTGTCAGCAGGCCTGGCCCATTCTGTCTTCTTAGCATCTGGAATCTGTCTCTTTCTGCTCTCCCTACTAGCTATCACCATGCCAGGAAGGTTCTAGTACCTTGTAATCCTCTTCCCAGCCTCCAGCTGTGTTTCATGTTAATCTATTCCCCGCTCTGAGCTCTGAGTGATTTTCTCAAATTCCACATCTAACTGTGCTGCAGCAGCCCTGTTTAACATTTTCCAGTCAATTCCCACAGCCCTGAGGATTAATTCTGAATACCTGCACTCAGCCTGTAAGCAGAGAGTGTGCATGCATGTGTGTGCATGTGGGAAAGCCACAGCACCACTGGTTGGAAGGGACAGGCACCAATGCCATTGAAAAGCCCTGGCTGGGGGCCAGGGAGATGGCTCAGTGGAATAAGTGCTTCCCTGGCAAGCGCAAGGGCCTGAGTTCAATCCCCGGTTCTGCCAAAGAAAGAAAGAAAGAAAGAAAGAAAGAAAGAAAGAAAGAAAGAAAGAAAGAAAGAAAGAAAGAAAGAAAAAGAAAAGCCCTGGCTAGGTGTCATTGGTCCAACAATGGCTTCATTGGAGCCCCCACTGTTGTCCTCTGCAGTCTCCTATGGTCACTCCTCCTTTGAGTCATACTGGCCTGGTTGTGGCTCTCAGAATGTGTGATCAAATACATAGTTCAGCCGGGCATGGTGGCACATACCTATAATCCCAGCACTCGGGAGGATGAGGCAGGAGGATTATTGTGAGTTCAAGACCAGCCTGAGCTACAAAGTGAGCTTAAGGCCAGCCTGAACTGCATAGTGAGACCCTGTCTCAAAAAGACAAAAACAAAACAAAACAAAACAAAAAACACATAGTTCATTTATTTGTCTTTGTCATCTTTCCTATGGCCCCATCCCTGTCCCTCTGTCCCCAGTGTGTAAAGTCACTCAATCTCCATTGGGAGAGGACAGCCTGGCCTTTGACAGAGGGAGCATCATTAAAGAGACCCTGGCCTGGCTCACACTTCCATGAATACTGTCACCTTCCACTTAGCCACAAGAGGAGGTGTCAGCAGACTTTCAAAAGCCAAGAACTGATCCTTAGCATCACATGACCCCTTGCCCCCACCCAGTGACCAAGTCCAGGTCTGGTGGTGTACACCTGTAATCCCAACACTGAGGAGGCTGAAACAGGAGGATCACTAGGTCTGGTCGGTGATGCCCAACTCTGGCTGCTCTCTGGACGAACGGCACCTTGAAGTGCCTACTGTGCGCCTATTTCAGCGGGAATACCGGTACACGTTAGAGAGCACATGGTTCGAACAGAGCTGGTTTTATCTCCCATTGCCATGTTACACCACTGGAGCCTGGAACCCGGATGTCCTGCAGTTTAGCGCATGACCCCAGGCATTGGTTGGGGTGTTGCCTTCATAGGAGGGTGTCTGCCCACCTTGGTGCTGCAGACTGTGAGCCCTGGTGCTGCAGCCTCCTTGCTGTCAGGGACGCCCACCCTGGTTCCCTCCGGACCCAGGGAACACCCAGCCTCCACTCTGGAGTGTTCTCCAAGTTTCAGCACAAGTGCACTGCTATCCTCTAACACTGGACTGACCATCCTGAGGGCCAATACTTACTTAATGTGGAGTTATTAGTGTGTGAAACAGGAAAAGGATTTATTTATTTATTTATTTTTTAATGTCTTTTTGAGACAGGGTCTCACTATGTACTTCAGGATGGCCTTAAACTCACTTTGTAGCTCAAGCTGGTCTTGAACTCACAACAATCCTCCTGTCTCAGCCTCCCAAGTGCTGGGATTACAGGTATGCGCCACCATGCCCGGCCTGGATTTATTCCTATAAAACAGGAAAATGATCAGTACTTGACAATTTAGTGCCAATTTGTCCCCTGTGTGTTCTATGGTAAATTTAGTGTCATTAACTGTTGATAAAAACAAGTTGCTTACAAAACATCTACCAAAACCATACCTCTCCACCAAAATAGGCTAGGTGTATAGTAGTGCAAGCGTATAATGCCAGGACTTGGGGGAGAGTTGTGGAAGGAGGGTTGTTTCAAGTTCAAAACGTCCTATACTATGTAGCAGGGTCCTGTCTCAAAAAACAAAAAGAGAACAGCAGTAAGCTTTACCTATGGAGGAATGCAGCATGGGGTTGGCTATGGTAAACGAGGGAGTCATTTACTAAGCAATCTTTTCCTCCAGTGCTGGCAATCAAGCGGAGGACCTCGAGCAAACTCGGCAAGTCTGTACCAAAGGATCACACTCTGACTCCAGGTGAATTTTTTGTTAAGGCACAATTTCAATTGAACCTGGGAAGGGGAGTAAGAAGGCAGGGTAAAGGGAAGCCTCCCAGAGCTGCGACGTGACAGACACAGCTCAGTCCACAAGGCAGGACTGTGCGGAGAAGACGTGGGTAAGCAGTCTGATGGTGCAGAGAGGCCTGGCAAGCCTGGGGCATGCGGCTGGCAATGGCTTGCTGAGATCTGCTGGGCTGCAACAGCCAGGCCAGGGGATTTCAACCAAGCCAGGAGGGCTGAAGAGCTTCAGCTTTGGACCCAGCACAGGGTGATCAGACAGGAAGAGACAGGATGGAGGCAAGAACTCTTGGCTCAAGGGGCTAAAGCGCATGTAGCAGGAGCTGGGATTTCTCAGGCTGGGGTCCATCTTTACGATAAAGCAAGCTCTGTTCTAATAAATCAGTGTTTTCCTTGAGCAACTCACTCTGCTGATCAAGACTCACAGGCATTCATACTTCTTTTTACCCCCTTCCTCTTTACCTCAATTCCTTCCTTTGGTTAACCAACCAGGGCAATCCCTGCTACCTGGTGAATGGGTGAGCTAGATCCAGGTCTTTCTTTTATTTTTATTTTAACATCTCCAGTGTTAGGGATCCCAGACACATGCTAGGGACCATGGAACTCACCTTTAGCCAAGAGCTCTGCCTTTGAAATCCCACTGCGACAACCTTCCTAGACCATGTTAGACACAAGGAGCTTGAACATTAAAGCTATTCTCAATCTGGATTTCTTAATTTGTCTGACCATGATTTTTTTTTGAAAAAATTAAGTGGTTATTTTATTTTCAGTACTGGGGATCAAACTAGGAACCTTGCACTTGACAGGCAGGTGCTTATGCTACTAAGCTATATCCACAGCCCCTAAGTGGTTAATTTTTAACAAAGAGGATTTAGGCTTTTGGTGACCATCTCCAGGGAGCTTCTCTTCAAACCATGTGCATAGGAATTGTCCAGCTGGTTGGGCTTCTAAACAAAAACTGGTGGCCTACTAACCCTCACTAGGTGCGGTGGTGCATGCCTATTGATGCCAGCACTCAGGAGGCTGCGGTAGGAAGACTGTCATGAGCTGAGGTCCAGCCTGGGCTAGATAGCGAGTTTAAGACCTGCCAGGACTATATTGTGAGACCTTTTCTCTCTCAAAACAAATAATATCTCAAAGAATAGAATCTTAAGAGTTTAAAAGCTTCTTGCCCACACCCACATTGAAAGGGCTAGACAAAACAGGTGTCATCCTGCCTCTACCTGTTTGCAGACACATAAGCAAGGCAGCTCTGCCTAGTACACAGTGCCTTCTCCCCTCATTCAGAGCCCTGCAGTGGGGTCTACATGAGTAGGCCCAGGCCTGGATGAGGAACCACGTAACAGCGCCTTCAGTCGCAAATACTGAAATTAGTTGTGATGTTACTGTGCTGTCTTAAATTTTTTAAATCAGATTTTGATTGATACATTTTAGATGCGCACAGTGATCGCATTCATCATGACTTCAACTGCACATCTTTTTTCCGCACTCCCCTTCCTCCTTGCAATCCCTCCTCTCCTCCCCATTTACAAAGCTTTGTCTCCTTGTTTTCCTTCATTCTTTTTCTTTTCTTACATTTTTCTTCCCCCCTCCTGTGTTCCCTTCCCCATTTGAAACTTTTCTTCCTATTTTATAATACCTATTATACATTTTGGTTCTTATTTACACTTTTGGTTTCTCACACCAGAGAAACAATGGGGTATTTACACACGTGTGTCTGATTTATTTTACTTGAATATAGTCTAGGCTGGGCATGGTGACGCACACCTGTAATCCCAGCAGTTGGGAGGCTGA